>JASDQU010308128.1:115960-131075 GCA_032191745.1 Picea mariana | reverse complement strand
CAAAAAAATATTTGTAGGAAAACGCCAGTGTTAGGATTTTGAATTGATTCAAAGGCACGTTAAGGCGCTGAACTATCCCTCCACGTGTGCTTGATGACGATGCTCCTACATCGACTTGTATCTTTATCTTTAACACTTGGCAGTACTAGTGTTTCTTCCCCGACGGTTCTAACATTCATAAGATTTGGTGTTTCTTGTTGTGTGTTGGTGTAGGTGCTTGGCTCATGGACTTGTCACTTTGTGTTTTGTGTAAGTGTTTTCTATCTTGGAGGTTAGGCTCAACAGGCCCAAAACATTTTTTATTAAATGAAAATAATAAAACTCCCCATGGTTGTTTCTCTTGTGACTTGGCAGTTTGTTACATTTTGATGTAGGCTTGACCTCGGGCTTTGATCTACTGAATATGGTATTTTATAGACAAGTTGGGCTCGATGATCAAAACCCCAAACCCTTTTAACATAAGAAGAAAGCCTACATTAATTTAAAAAAAAAAATGATAAATATGCTACTGAAACTTCATGTAGCACCATTAAGGCCAAAATTTGATTATAAAAATAAGAGTGCTAACATGGGCTCCACAGGGGATGGAATGCTCCCTGTGAGCTGCCAAGAATAAGTAGATTAGTGCCTGATCCACTGGGCTATGGAGTCATCAACCTCCTTCCAAACCTCTGCAACTTATTCAAATCCTGAAAATACTCTGCTGAAAACAAAACATACTACAACAAACCAAATGCTCAGGAAGTGAGCTTATTATCTACACTACCTACTTATAACTGTTGAAATAAACTGCTCATGCAAAACTAAACTTCCAATGTAACCAAGTAAGCAATTGGATAACAAATTGAAATCTGCCAATTTTATGCAAGGTCATGAAATCAAGGACTGCAAAGTGTAAATAACAATCTTGGAGATCATACTTACAACCCAAGAATCAAGCCTTTATGAAGCCAAAAAGAAAAGTATAATGACCCCAATTCAACTCCATGTAATATGCCACAGGGTCATGAAATTCATGCACAACTTCCTGATGATCCAAGAGGAAATACTGGCTCGGTTTTAGATCCTCCTTCTAAATGCCTGAGAATGAAAATAATCGAAGTTGCACATTGCTTCTACTGCTACCAATGTTATTTTTCTGCAAAACAAGTCTTTGTTGCAAATTGTTTTCATTACTGATCATATTTTGTTTGATTTCCTCTGCAAGTCCAGCTTTAGGAATGACAAAAGAAGACTTATTGATTTTTGCAATTTGTTGGTCATCATTTGGTGATAAAGGCATGATCAACTGCTTCTGTATCTCCTTTTTTTCACCTCCATTTCCTTCCAAGAATCAGATCCAAAATCATCATATACATGAACAATGCTAAGAGGTTCCAAAGAAGACATGAAAAACATTTGCTCATGATCATCAGAAAGATATCCATAAAAAATTGGTTGATCATAAAAATCTTTTGAATCTTGACATTCAAAATGTTTTGTTTCAAAATGATCTCGGGACTTTGGATGCATATCAACGGCTTGATTTTCATCAGAATCATAATACTTATCATAAATAGGTGTATCAAAAAATTGTTCATCTGAAAAAGAATGGTTTAAAACAATTTCTTCATTCAACAAGTGATCTTCACAAAGATCATCAACAACAAATTCTTCATGAGGATGAACACTCTGATGGTCATCAAAACTGTTGGAAGAATAATGAGAACATTCCAAACTATCTTTGTTGTTCTCATCACTAAACTCTTCCTGGAAAATTTTGCTAAGAGATTTTAATTGCTCACAACAATTGTTCAAGAGGTGCTCAACATAATAGATTCTCTTACAGTATGAATGAAAAGTGGTATGGAAATACTTTAGATATGAGATACTAGAGATTGGAAGAGTTTTGTACTATTGTCTCACATCACCATCTAATGAGTATCTTAATATATTCATGAGAACATCTTCATGATAGACATCCAATTGATCTATGCACTGATGAAACTTGACGAGATGTTGTGCGGGATTATCTTCATCCCTTCTGCTAAAAATAGGATGAAAGTCTGTGCATTCTGAGAAAGAAGGTGCAAGATTCGGAAAACCAGTAACAACTAAAAAATTGAGAGGTGCAAACATCCGATCCAAGATAACTTCCATGGCCATTGTTGTCCTGTATCATTGAAGTCACCAACATGTTATTCCTTCATGGAGTGGTTTCGCCACGGTGAATGATATGCAGTCTGATATATGTGTTCACTTCTTGTTCACCATCAAGAAGCAAATCTGATCAATGGTGTTCCCTTGGGGGAGATTACTTCATTTCCATCCTCGACAATGGCGCCAAAAGATGTTGGCGCTAGAAGTTGTTCCTAGACTGATTTAGGAACAAGCCTAACACATATTAGAATCAAATTAATTGGGTTGGGTTTTCAAGAAATTTTGAGAGTGATATGTTCAACAAGAAGGCAATAAAGCCATTGGGCATGGAGCCCATTAAATATAATGACCTTAACCTAACATTCTATGGTAGACAATTCAGGATAAATAAGGCATAGATCTGTTCTGAAATTGAAAAGTTGTAAATGAAGAATTCAGGAAAAACACAATTGTAGGTTAGACCAAAGCAATTTGCTTTTGGTGTAGCTAAAGGAAGAACCTGTAATAGCTTAAAATGCTTTCCAAAAATTACAAAATGAATTAAATGTTTTTCATGACAGCTATTGTAGTAATTCTTACTACAATATCTTCAACAATCACACATCTAATAGAAGAAGTTTGATAAAATATGATAACAAAGAAATGGAATTGACTAACTGATCAAAAGCTTTATTTATCAGTTAAAGTTCTTTGACATAGAAATAAGACATTTCTAAAATATAACACAGACCTTACATACTATACAACTCCCTCTCAACCCTTCTTGAATCTTGAAAAACTCTCTCTCAGATCTCTCGGGTCTTCACGAGATCCCCTATCTCCTTTTTTCTATAACAATTTACAAAATATATAGCATATATGGCTCAAGCCAATTGATAACAAACAACTAAAAATATCCATTACGAAAAATCTTAGCCACAATATCTGGGACAAATTGTAAGGTCTCTCGATTACTAGAATCTTGAGAGTCAAAAGCTTTGTTTTAAAATGATTTTCTGCTTGATATGGAAATTTCTACCAATCCTTGCAAATATGGAACTGTTATCTTCAATGGATGAATCCCATTCCACCTATAAGGTTTGACTCTTCTTCTACCTTGAAAAAAAGATCTGATTGACTGTTGGAAATTGGGTTTAAGTCTTCCATATGTCGAGCTTTTCCCACCTCAAATGTTGTAGTTAAATCCCTCTAAATTTGGAATGTTGCAACTGATTTTGTACTTAGAATATAGAAATTTGAGGTGCTCTGCCACTTGTGCTAAACAAATGTGTTATATGTTTGCCACCTTTTTATTTTAAGACTACTCTGCAAGTAATCTTGAAAAAATAGACAGACAAAGTTGGTAATGATGCATATATGGAAACAAATGCCACTCTTGGTAAATCAAACAAGGCAAGGACGAGCATACGGGACCTTTACATTCAATCGACCATCTAAAAAAGTAATAATCATTAGCAATCCGCATCTTGTATCAGGGCATGGTGTAGATGGGTGACATTTAGATGTATTCTTATTCCTCTGCGAAAATAGATATTTTTGTTGCCTTCAACACAACGCAGAACCCAATATAAACAGGTATGATCAAAACAGTCCACCTGCACATATGTGCCCTTTTGATTTGAACTTGAGCATGGATATCGTGTACAAATATAGATAACAGATATAGGAATGCCCTATTTCTATGAAAACTCAGCTTGATTCCCTTTCTTGTCTGTCAGACCCTGTAACCAAAAAAATTAATTGGCATTGCAGTCTAGTCATGGGAATACTCTGCAAATTTAAGCACAAACACCACTCTGTACTGGGCATCCTCAGACAAAATCCTACAGTCGATTCGACCAAATACATTGAGCCACCAGACATATTTTAACTCAGCAAGCATCCCAAATCTGGAGTCGTTTCTCGAAACCCAACTCCAATAGTGTTGGTACTTGCCTCATGCGATGCATAATTCTGTTGCAGATAACATGTAATCGATCTTCCCTGTGGCTCATTCCAACGAAAATATCTGGGTTCTCTTGTATATCAGAACATAATCATAGAGGCGAACATAGAGTTCTCTCTTTGAAGAAAATTAAATGGAAGTGACAGTTCTGGGAAGGATATGGTAGTATTGTTTAAGAATGAATCTGTTCCAAAGGGAGTCACCATTCACAGTAGATATGAAGAGCCTAGAGACGGATGAGAGTCTAAAGATGTTGCGTGTAGTGAAGGAGAGAATGGTCGATATACAACTTTCTATCAATTCAGGTAGATTGATCTCACTTGAATTCTCCATGGTTGTCTCTACTGGGCTCTCATGAGCGACTGCACTGCTCATGCTGAAATTAATGATCTAAAAAATGAAAATACAGGGTGAACCTATAATGATCTGGTCACAAAGATGAAAACACTTTCCATAAAAATATGGTCCGTGCAAGAATAAAGGAACACTTGGATTTTATCTTTGACACTTGGCGATACTGGTGTTTCTTCCCCGATGCTTCTAACATTCGTAAGCTCTGGTGCTTCCTGTAGTGTGTTGGTGTAGGTGCTTGGCTCGTGGACTTGGCACTTATGCTTTGTGTAAGTGTTGTTTATCTTGGAGGTTAGGCTCAACAGGCCGAAAACATTTTTTATTAAATGAAAATAATAGAACTCCCCATTGTTGCTTCTCTTATGACTTGGCTTTGATATGATGAATATGGTATTTGATAGACAAGTGGGGCCCGATGATAAAAACCCAAACCCTTTTAACATAAGCAGAACTCCTGCATTAATATTCAAAAACAAATTTGATAAATATGCTACCAAAACTTCTTGTAGCGCCATTAAGGCCAAAATTTGATTACAAAAATAAGAGTGCTAACACCCTCCATTGAGGACTACCCATATGCGGGTATCAATTTCCTAAGGGACCCAAACATGCTTATGCCCCTAGTGCAACATGTGGCGATATAGCTACTTACTTACATTTTTGAATTTCTAAATTTCTAAGTTTCAATTTTATAAAATAAAATAAAATATGTTTTTTTGTAACATTACAATACTAATTTCCAATCTGTTATGTAAAAATGTGGGGCCAGTATGACCAACATACTTCCCTCGGACTCGACATCGTCTGTGAGAGAATCTCCAGTTGGGGGGAGCTATTGTAGAGGTATTTCCATCATCAATAGAGGCTGAGAGGGTCCTGAGGTGGGTAGAGAGGAACATGACATCCCTCACCTGTGGTGTTCCCATGGAGGAGATCGAGGAACTGCCGCCCTCCATGCAAACTCATGTAGTGGGAGTACCTCGAACATGGGTCCAACTATTTCAACGTCTATCCAACATCGTTGTCTATTATAACAAGGAAAATAGGCCTAGAGATTAGAGTAGAGTTGGACTTCATGCGTGCCGAGAGCACTCTTTTTATATATCCCATATGTATTGAGGGCATAATCTCGACGATGTATTATTGACACTTTTGAGACCTATGGCCCACATTTTTGTACCGTGACATTATTTTGGAAATATTACATATATATACATCATTTTGCCTTATGGTGTAAACATCTTTTGTACACATGTATTTACATGTGTGTGTATGTGTGTGTTTTTATATTTATGTGTGTGCAAGATGCCAATCTAATACATGATTAGCCAATGCATCAGTTAGTTGATTAAATCTCCTAGAAACATGAATATATGTGATACAATCAAAATAACATTCTAAGAGACGTATTCTAAGGAATCGTCAGTGAAGGGTGGGATCATAGACGTGGTACACTCCATTTAACTGTGACACTACTAGTTGAGCATCTAGATGAACCCAAAGGTGAGAAATACCATGTGACAATGCATCACATAGTAATTCTATTACAACATGATACTCGACAACGTTATTGTTTACCTCTCCTAGACAGACACCTCAAAAAGATATCAACTAACTAATGGGTGTGAATATCACCCAAGCTATAGAAGAAAGCCTCTGAATGTGTCAGCTAGCACTGTCCGCGAACCCAACATAAACTTCAGATTCACTTGACATATGCCACAGTGAAAAAACACAACAAACTACACGTCCATAAAACAAAAAGATACTAAAATGTATAAATAAAACTATACATTATATATAAGAAGTCACACTCAGGTGACCAACCTAAGAGTAATACTTCTTAAGGTAGATCCCATTTCTTTTCTCAGACAAAGCATTACCTTTGAAGTCAACCATTTGATAAGAACATTTTTCTAATACTTTCTTAACAATGAACAGTTCAAACCACATGGGCTTGAATTTTCTTGTCCCCAAGGGATCTTTATCTTGGTCATAGACCAAGACAAGATCACTTTCAGAGAAAAATCTAGGGTAGACTGAACGATCATATTGACACTTGACACATTGTTTGTGAGCCTCGTTGGCCAGGGCTTCATCTTAACGCTACTCATCAAGCTGCTCGAGATATAGGAGATTCTCTTCAAGTGGAGTTGTAATTCAACTTCCAACTTAAGAGAAGGAATTTGGCAGTCTATGGTAAAAACTACTTCCAACCTATAAACGAGTTAGAAAGGAGAGAAATTGGTAGCATTCTTGACTGAATTTCGATACGCCCAAATTGTTGATTACAACATCAAATGCCAATTCGACTTAGCCAAATTGATCATCCATTGGAGAATAGTCTTGAGAGACTTATTGATAGCCTCTACTTGACCGTTCACATGGGGAAAGTAGGGTAATGAATTTTCTTTCTTAAACCTAAGATTTGATGTAAACTCAATCATCATATTATTATGGAAGTGACTTCCATGGTCTGTGACAATCTCCTTCAGAATATTGAACCTAGCTACAATCTGGTTAAAAATGAAAAGTGCAGTCATTTCCCCGTCATTAATAAATGTTAGCATGGATTCAATCCACTTAGTGAAGTATTCTACTACCACGATTATATAAAAATTCCCCCTAGCCTAGGCTAGGTGGCATTTAGTGAAATCAATCCCCCACTTGATGAAGGGACCAACAACAATAACCGAGAAGATGGGAGCAGGGTGTGCCTGCATCTTTCGAGAGAATATCTGGCACATGTGACACTTCTTGACCGCTTCCATACATCTTTGATCAATGAGGGCCAAAAGTATCTAGCCTGAAGAGTTTTTTGGGCTGTTTCCAACCCAAACAAGTGACCGCCACATGCTCCAGTGTGGCAATCGTTCAACACAAGCTCTGCCTCCTCATGAGTGAGACAACGATGAAGAACACAATCAACTCCTCGATAATATAAAGTATCATGAATGATAATATAGTTATGTGCTTGATCAATGGAAATGGGTTGGAAGATGCAATAAGGAAAATATGCCCATACCAAGGGTCCGAAGATGCAATAAGGAAAAGATCCCCATTGATCAATGACTCTTCGAGAAAATCATTACCACTCTCAACTGGAAGTTTCAAAATTAGCTCAACGAATACCAAATAATTATTAGACTTTGCCGAAACAAATTCCAAGTCAAATTATTGAAGAATGACTATCCATCGACTAATCTTCCAGCCGATGACCCGTCATGTCAACACATATTGAAAAGGATCCACGATGGCTACGAAGGTGGCCTTGCGAAGTAGAATGTAATGACAAAACCTTTGGACAACATGGATAGCTTCCAAAGCTAGTTTCTCAACATGAGTGTAGTTGAGTTCTGGTCCATCTAATCCTTGGATAAGATAGTAGATAACATGCTCTTGGAGCACGTCATCCTCTTGAACCAAGACCATACCAATAGTAGACTCTTTTGCATCCAAGTAAAAAAATAAATTCTTGCCATAATCTGGAGCACTGAGAAAAGAGGTAGACGTCAATGCACGTTTCAACATTTCAAAAGAGCGATGAGTCCCTTCATCCCAAAAGAATGGGACCCATTTTTTTAAGAGATGCATGAACCCTTTCGTTATTTCGACATAGTTGGAAACAAATTTTCAAACAAAGTTATCTTTCCTCTGTAGACTTTGAAGTTGGGGGATTATGCATGAGGGAGGAAATTGAAATATTTCCTCAACCTTCATAGGATCAACCATGATCCCTTTAGTGGACACTATAAATCCTAAAACATGTCATGATGTTATGCAAAAACTACATTTGTTTTGATTTAGGTGAATCTGGTAGTAGCGACACCTCTCAAAAATAAGTCGTAAGTGGGCGAGATGATTAGATATATTACAAGAACATGATGCCAGATCATCAAGATATGCCTCAAATATATGCTTGAGGTCATGGAAGGAGAACAACATGGCTTGCTGAAAAATAGCTCCAATATTTTCAAGGCCAAAAGGCATTTTTCTGTATGCAAAAGTACCCCAATGACATATGAACGTAGTCTTATGTTGATCCTCGGGTTTGATTTGAATTTGGTTGTACCCAAAAAAACCATATCATCGATGATAAGATAGTTATGTGTTTTTTATCATCGATGATAAAATAGTGGATACAACTTCTGTCATTGCGTAGGTCCAACTTCGTCCTAACAAAAGATTGTAGTCATGAAGCACATCGACTACTTCTACTTCGACACACATAGTTTTTCCCTCCAACTACATGGGGAAGGAGGGGATTATGCCATGTGGTCTAAAAGAGTGGTTGTCAAACACAGTTAACAATGTCGGTGATAGATACAAATATGTTTGTCCAATGGCCTTCCAACATGCCAACGACATAATGCAAGTTGAGGCACTCTCGTCTACCACCGTGCAAAAAATATTCTGTGTCAATGATTTCGTTGCATAAATCACTACTATATGGAAAGAGAAATGGTGAGGAAAATAATGTTTATAATCGATAGTGTAAAAAAAAATCATTCCCGAGTTAGTTTTCTCGGCAGCACCCATGCAGACAACAATTCTTTTCTCTATGAGGGGAAACCATGGAGAACTTCCAGATCAGACATCGCACAATGAGTTTGTGCCAGATCCTCCATGACGGAGTATTTATGAGAAGTCCTTATGTTCATATTGTGAGAATCGTTCTTAAACACACCCTTAGGTATATGAGTCATAGTTTCTCCCACAGTCTTCTCAATATGAAGATGAGGCGGTGGGTTGGAAGCTTATTTTCCCTTGTCAATAGATTTCGACATTTCATAATCATGAGCCCTAGTCTTTAGATGAGCATATAATCTCATCATGTATACCTTTGCAACTCCATTGTTAGTATTAAGCGTGGGGTCTCCTTGATTTCCCCCAGGCACGTTCATGGACGAGGAAGCTTGTGCCATATTTTTCCATTGTGGGAAAGGGTTAGTTAGCAAAGTAGGTTGTTGTTGTTCCAAAATTTTCCAGGATTACTCAAGCCAAGGGCATTGATGAGTCAAGTGATTGTCTGTGAAAAGATTACACAAAAACTTCACCTTCTTATTCTCATTTTTACCCTCACCAGCATTGTTGGAAGCCTTTTTATCCCCCTTACCATTCTTTCCCTTGGATTTCCTCTTTCTCTAGGGTTGTTGGTTACCCTTGGGATTCTTCGACTGCACACTGTGTAATTCTAATGTTTTGGTTATGGGAGCATCTGAACTAGGAGTCTGGATGGACACAGTCCGTTGGATCGATAATTTTTGTAACTAGTTAGCCAACTAATTTGTGGGCTTACTTTGTGCTGAGCCTACTATGCTATCATCATGAGACCTAGACTTCAGTTTGGTTTTGTCAAAATTTGATTGTGGAACATTTAGGAGAATCTCGTACAACATACCAGATTGAGAGTAAATCAATTCCAATTATTGGTCTCTCATAATAGCCTCTTCTTCGGAGAAGAGTCTGAAAGTCGCGACGTCTTTGGAGACACAAGGCACCAAGGATTTGAGGAACCACTCGAGAAAAAATGTGGGAGGGATATTCACTTTAATCAAGCTCTTTCGGCGACGCCATTCTTAGATATGATCAGAGATATGGAAAGATTTTGTTTGCTCAAAGTTGGACAATAACTCACTGTTGGCATATGTTATAACCCTAAATTGCTCCATACATGCATACCTAGATTTTGGCCCTCTTACATGAAATTTTTTCCAAGCCATCACCGAGCAACTCTTCTTAAAAAAAGTATTTTTGAATATGTATGCACCCTGTACCACTACTTCCCGCATACACATGCTTGCTGCACCACTATAGCTTGCGTACATATGCTAGCTACACCATTACAACCAATGTATACTTGCAAAAGTTGCAAAAATTAAAAAGTTGCAAGGAATTCATTAAAATTACAGGCTATTGGATAGTTTCCCAACTGATCCACCACCTATAGCCCGTCACCCAACCGAATAACCATCCTTTTGTCATATAAAAGGAGGTGTTGGGGTCTCATTCCAGACATAAGCATAAGAACAGTGAAACTCTTCCCGTTTCACATCCCCTCCTTGCCCCAAATAATTGCAGCCACCTTGTGAGATTTTCATCAGAATTTCCCATTCTTTCCTTTTTCCTCCATCATAAGCCTATTCCATTTCCCTAGAAGAAGTGTGAGAGGAGAAAGATACGTGGAAGCACAGTTGGAGATTGGTGAAGAGGATCCTAGACCAAGTTCGTGGATCATTCATCAATCTTGTTGTAAGTAAACATTGTGATATCAATAAAAGAAATACTTTTCCTGTCCCGAAATATGATGTGTCAAATATTTGTATTTGATTTATGATTTATTATAACATCTAACCCATGATTTATATATGAGATGCATGTTTCTAGTTTCCTGTTTATCTATTTGTGAATGCAAGCTAGCCTTGGGAGGAGGTTTGTAGTCAACAGAGCTATAGAACGCGAGAGGATCGATACAGGACGCAGAGTAAAAGGTAAAGTTACCTGATCTTTTCACTTTTTCTTTCATGTATGAATGTGGGGTATATTCGAGGTAGTTAAAAAGGTAGGATACTTTTAGACAGTTATATATGCCTACATGTTGAACCCTAGTGTAGTCCATGGGGGGTTTTGCCGCTATAGAAGCATTGTATCTCACCGGTAACTGGAAATGGTTTAAGAAAACCATTTCCATGTCATTAAATTAAGAATACTCTAAGTTGTCGATCTTGATATACCATTCTGTAGTACCCCTTATGAGAGTGCATTGAAATAAATGCAACTGAATAAAGTCATCCTTCAACGAGATGGAGGAGCACCATAAATGAATCATTGTAACATGATCACCTGGATCTTCTCCAGTATTACCTTCAAACTTGGGTATGCATTAGGGAAACTTAGTTGACATAGGAGGCCAATGTGGATCATGACAGATCGGATAGCTCAACAACCTTGAAAAATTTTGCAAATGAAGAGTTTCCAGGAAAGGTAACCTAGGTTGTGGTGGATTCAAAGGAAAAGGTGATCCTGGATTTTGGCTAGCACCAGTTTGCCAGGAAATTTTTCTTGTTGGCCATTGTTTTGGTAGAAACCATCATGACCTTGTTCAATATAAGGAGTTTGTGTTTTATTCGACATCGTCGATGGATTCACATAATTCGATGACATACCTTGGGTAGCGATTTCTCCCTGCATTGTATTCCAAGGACCTTTGTTGGGTATGCCCCCATTCGATCCTCTTGGAATAGGTATTGAACCTTTCCTAGGGTTCCATTGAGCATCAAAGGGGTTTCCCTCGATCGATGTCCCTTGTGAAAAAAAAGATCCTTGCCAGGGATTTCCACTACCTTGAGAGGAGAAGGCTCTTTTCATCACTCCCTATGAAGGAACGAAGCCTTGTGTAGGGTTGGGTTGGTTAAAGAAGGGGTTTCCCCCTGAAAAGAATGTGAACGATGAGAAAGTGTTGTCTCTGAAAGAACAAAACAAAGAGAAAGGCATAGACCCAACCAGAGTCATGTAGGACTAAGACCCATGAATCCCTCCACTAAACAAGGTTGAACTAATATTAAGCCTAGATGGTTGTTGGAAAGAACCTTCAAGAGAGGGGGACAGAGGAGGGATATGACCCCCACCATAAGGGATAGCATTAAACAGAGCAGTGGTGCCCATGAAGGATCCTTGGAAGGGAGAACTAGAACTCCCTACCCCAAACTAATATTTTGTAGAGTAGAGTAAGTTAACGTCGAGATTTTATTGAAACCTGTCATTTTGTATGTAAAATTAGTGCTAGGCACATTCTATATAGTAGGAACATTGTTCATACTCATTATAGAGACTGTGCCACTTACCGAAGTGGTAGGTGTTTGATTAGATGCATTCCTTCTATGTGAAGGTGGAGGAGGAGGTACAACCCCTCCTTCACCTGCAGTCGGGATGGGAGTATGAGGACTTCCAGTAGAAGTAGTATTATTCACTTCCATATCTAGTCATCTAAAAAAATGATGATCGAGAGAATTCACCTCGGGAGGGGCTACCTAAACAAGGATTGGCACTAAAAGATAAGTGATTAGAGGGTTTGCAGGCCTCAAGCCTTCAACTTTGAGGTCGGAAACACTAGTCTCCTCTGGTGCAAGAAAGTATTCTCTAGGAGAAACCTCGGGTACTATTTCATGTGGACCAGTCACTTCAAAAGAACCCCCTTGATCTAGCCTTTGCCTCGGTGATGGCGGAGTTGGATCCAAAGTAACTGGATATATGCCATGAATCCTACGTGAATGATAGAGTTGTTGATATTTCACCTTGTGAAATGATCAACCAAAACTCTAAGGTCATGCTAATGAGAAACACAGATCACATGCTAAAATTTCCTAAAGGTGAATCAAGCAATCAACAGATTGACAGGAAGAACAATTACGCCAATCAACACTAGAGAAAATTATCGGTGAAAGTGTAACTCAAACATGGAAACACCCTCCGGGTTTACTTTGCAAAGTTTGATTCAACGTCTTCTCTAGGTATCGTCGTATACCCCCGCAGTCACCCGTGTAAGTCCCTACAAAAATGAAACTAGGTTTCCAGCTCGTAGTTAGTTATGAGGCAGGTACAGTCGACAGTTGGGTTGATCGCAATGAGAGAGATAACAAATTCTAATGCCTTTCAAGAGTACTGAAGGAAAGTGGTCTGAAAGAAAACGAAGGATCCTGAACGGATTCGAGGTCCACAAAGATCCATAGTCAAATCTGGTCAACAAAGATCCCAAGAATGACCCTCAATATAGGATCCCCACTACGCTTGGTCCATATTTGGAGGAGTTATCTCCTCTACCTATCCTCACACGACCTCATGTTTAGCCCCTATGTTAGAGGGGGGTCCCGACTAACTGTTACAAAACTATAATTTTACACTCCCTATCATAGAATCTTAAGTTTATTTCGGCCTTGAAGAGTTTCCTCTCCACACATATTTCAAGGCCCTAAAGCCTAGACTACTTGGTTTGCCCTATAAAAAAAAATTCCAGTTGATTTTAGCATTAATCGTTTATTTTAATAACTTGATTACTCAAGGGGAAAATGGACGTGAAACTCGTGGTGTCTTTGAGAGATGAAATAGAAGAGTTAATAAGCTTTTAGAACATCGTGCAAAAAGAAAACTATGTTCTACAATTGAAAAAGTGGATTTTTAACTTTTAAGGTGCAAACTTTTCAAAATATAGACCAAGATCCTAAAATAAATTTTTTCCTAGAATTATTTTTTTGTTTCTAAATGAAATGAAAACTACTAAAACTTTCAAGGAAGAATCCTAAAATGAACTTTGGAATCAAAACTATTTTATTTTATAGAAACATCCTAAGCTACTAACACCAAACAAACATGCATAATAAAATGCAAATGTAGTTAATGAACTACAACAACGTTTTTTTTATATATATGCTTAGAAATGAAAATAACATGCAAATGATATCTTTTCTTTTTCAAATAATAATCTATAAGAAGGAAGACAATCCAAATACTGATACAGACCCTAAACCACTGCCTGAAAGTAGGGATTCATTGGAATCTATAGAAGGATCTAAATTTCACAAGTACAACCTTAACCTTGACAACAAACAGAAAGAGATAAAGAAACAAAAAGATTTATTTATAAGTTCCAAGATAATATGAGCCTTGAACCTAGCCAAACACAGTCAACAGAGACCCAAGAAAATAAGGAAGACCTGAGAAGCCAAGGGCTTCCTAAAATGAAAGAAAATCCTTTTGAAAAATCTCTTCCAGATGACATAGACATGTGTTGAGAACAATAATCCTACATATGTATGTTGGCTATGTATAATGCAGAACACGTATGTACACGTCTTGGGTATAAAACAAGGTGAGTACAATGATGAAAAATTTCAAGAAAGAAAAAGATTCAGACAGAGCACTCAAATCAGGAAATCTGGTAGGCACATGTAAGGTGACCAGAGTCCCAAAAAGACTCATAAGACTTCAACAAATAGGAATTCAAGCCAAACAAATTTATCCTAAAAAATAACCCTAGAGAGACTCCCCAGTGGAGTAGCCAATTCTTCTATGGGGAAAATACCCCTAATCTGGGTCTAGTGACTAGGCAAATCTTTGACACCCTAAAAGACATAAAAGGTTCTATTCTACCCCAAATCACACACAGTATTATGATAATTAAAGGAAGATAAATAAGATATAAATGTGTACCTTAAGTCCTTACGACTGTTGTTGATCCCCTCTGATTGTTATTTGTTCCAAGACTGCAGTCCTCCTCTCAAAGCTGGCCTGAGACAATGCTTACAAAAAAAACTATGACAACAAATGCTTAATTATCAAGATTATCTAAGAGTTAGTTATTCCTGAAAATATTTATAAACACAATCACATAGACATAAGATCTGGGACAAGAAAAATTCTCTTTTATTTATAGCAAAATTGGAGGTTACACCCTGATTTTTGTTGGCGTCGCTCCACGGACCTCCCTTGGTTTCCTCTACTATGTCTCTAAGTGCACTATTCCCAATACAATCTTCACCACCAACATGCCAACATAAGGGGATAAGGATGGATGGTATAAGGAAGATGGATGGAAGGGAATGTTGAGGATAAAACTTAGAGAAAAATGCAGAAGGCTTGGGGAACAAGGGAGAAAATTTTGCAGAGTTCTCTTGCCTCTAGTTT
>JASDQU010308128.1:29716-40777 GCA_032191745.1 Picea mariana | reverse complement strand
ATATATATATATATATATATATATATATATATATATATATACTGAAGTAAAACAATGAATATGCAAATGTAAAGAAAAGTACCTGCCTTTTCTTACTTGTTGGCTGGATGTTCGATGTAGTCAAACGACTAGTGTAGCCAATCCAACAATGTCCCACGATACCTGTCTTTGTGCTTCATCATAAACCAAAATAGTGATAAATGAAGCACAAAAATGTCATGAGTTAGAATGTGTATCATATCATCAGAAATCTCAAAGTCTAACTCATGGAGGCGGGTGGGAGGGATAAAATCCTGCCAACTCCATCTCTGAAGAAAGTACTCAATCCACTTCAGGAAAGGGTCAAGAAAATTCCAAGTTTCAGAACATTGACTCAAAAGGTCGGCACACTGGCTACCTAAGACGTTCTCATACTGTGAAGTATGGGAAGGGATTGACAAAGATGTATTAGACGATTGGCAAATTCTCAAGGGATAGTTGAAAAACTGAGAAGATACACTTAAGCTTGTAATATTTAACCAACCCTTGGAATCTAGGGTTTGCCTAAGAGGAAACTCTATATAAAAGATATACTTCCCAACTACACCTTTAATGGAAAAGCAAGGTAAAGTAATAAGAGGTGGCTGGAGTGAGAAGTCATGAGAATCCTTCTTTAAGAAAACAATGTTCTTACTTGTATCAAAATCTGAGCACAGTGGTGGTTGGTAATCATCTTCATGGAAAGAATCCAAGTGCTCAGAAGGGTACTCATAAAAAATTTCAAGGTAAGACTGAAAATCATTAGGAAAACAAGGTGCTAGGTCATCCTTGGTTTTTTGAAAAGTACGGGAAAAAATCTCATTTTCTTGTTGCCACTGGTCAAATGTAATCTGCTGTGATAATTGCAAGAGCAACACTTGGAAATGACTCTCAGTGTCATAGATGGGATCTAGGTCATAACCAAGTATATCCCACCTATGTCTCCCAACATGTATGAACTCATCAATGTTATCAACACTGTCACTATCTGTGTCATAACATGCAGGGTTCGAAACATTTGAAAATTCATTCTCCTCCTCCTCATTTCCTTCATCATAAAGTAAGGCATCATCAAAAACTAGGGGAGGAGGGCAACTTACTGTTTCTTCTTGTGCAGGGGCTTCAAGGACTCTGGTGTTTTTAGCATGCGTTTTTTTTTATCCTCATGGACTGTTTCTTTGTCTTTGATTGTACAACAAGGAATATTCATTTTGTTCAAGGCTTCCACTTCTCCTTCATTTTCTGAAACATGGAGCAAGGTGTCATTGGAAGCCTGAAAAGGAAACCAACTAACCTTATCGTCCTTTTGTTGTGTAGGAGAAACAGGCTCTTGGATTGCTTCATCAGAGGGAGGGGCATAGATTGATACTTCATCATTTTGCTTGGGTTCCATCTCCTCAGTCATGTCTTCAAAAATCCCTTGTTGAATGATGGTTTGTTCCCCCTCTTCCTGGAAATCATCAATGAATTTTTCATGGGAAAACAAACTTTCCATACTAAGAGTTCCTGAGGTGAAGAGGTCTTTTATCCCGGATAAGGAGATGTTTCGTTCAATTCTTGTAGCCATGTTGTAAGGTTCATCAAGCGTCCTTGGGCCCTTTTTACTAAGGGGCAAGCCTAGGTGTGCCAGGATCGCATGGGTAAGATGGACGATATACTTGTCTTCAGGACGATGGCTTCTAGGAATCTGACATAGAGTGCCCTCAAACCTACTCTAGAAGTCAAAAAGGGTTTCATTCTTAGCTTGTTTTATATGCTCGAATCTTTTCAGCAGTACTGAGATGTCTCCCAATCTTATGCCCCATTCTTTGAGAAAGACTTCTTCTAGCTGGTTCATGGAGGTGATGCTAGCATCGGGAAGATCATCATACCATCCTTTAGCATTCCCGTGAAGAGTGGTGGGAAAATTTTTTATCACTACATCTTCGGCATCATCATCGACAGGATGGAGTCCAAAGTAAGAATAAAAATTATTCATGTGAAAGTCGGCTCTTTTCCCATCGCTACCAGTGAATTTAGGGAGCCATCTTTCTTCTATCGGGGGCATTTGTCGTGGGTATCGAGGGATTTTTCTCATGTCTAAAGGCTTGTAATTCTCGGGATCCCATTGTGAAGTCATTGTTGGCTTCGTCATCAGTGGAGTTGCCAGATAGTTTTCTTGGAACTATCAAAGAAATAGGGAAAACACCCTAGTGGAGTCGGCAGGTAAGCTTGTAAGATAAGGCTCTAAGGCAAGGCTTACCGAAAAGGTTTGTCGTCTTGAGGAGAATTGACTCAGTGTTCCCCGGCAATAGCGCCAAAATGTTATCGCACAGTTTGTAGCTGGGTCAAATGGCTATAAGATAGAGGTCCAAACTGGTGTAACAGGAACCTATCCCACCCAATGTCACCTAGATGGGAAGGTTCTTTCTCTTTAGGGAGGTGAGGCCCAGGGGAGATGTCCCTGGTGACCTGGGGTTTTGAAGAGGCAAAGGTTTAAAAGGACAAAGGTAAAGTTCCCCCTTCACAGGTCACCACCAAAACAGATAGTCCCGGCTAAACAACCAATAATAAAGTGGATCCCCAATGAAGAACACCTGCCTGGAATAGAGCAACAACAAACTAACATATGCAAGCTATATTCAATGGGTTAGTACTTCATAAGACTATCTGATATTTAAATAAGCAATTATGGCAATAAATATTGACGAAGTCAATGTTTATCAATGTAGCAATCCAAATAATATCACTTCCTCAATAGATACTGAAATGACATGGCATTCAATGTAACAAATCAACACACCATCAATTAATGCCTAAATCACCACTCAATTGCTCTTAAAACAAAACATTGCGGCATAAAGATGAAATATTCAGGTGTGATGTCAACAACTTAGGGTTAGCAGTTAGTTAGGGTTTCAATTTAGAAAGAGTTTGAGAGTTGTTTGATCACTTTCACTTCAACGCTGGAGGTGTAAGATCAATGCCTTTGGGCTAATGGAGTCAATTTAATAGAGGACGCAAGGGTTAAAGGAGGACGACTAAGGACTAGAAGGAAAAGTTTTGAAGTGCTGCTATGGTAGGGCCCCAGAATCAAATTCCTAGGGGAGAGAGGCTCACTCCGGTGTTGCTAAAGCAAGGCCTTGTGCTCTCTCCTCCTTACTTAGGTTAACTTGGCAAAAATGGCTAGCATGAAAGATAAATCAAGACAAGAGAGTGTACTGAGGGAGAGTGTTGCTACAACAAGGCTCTATCACTAAACCCTAGAAGAAAAACAACCCTAGGTGTAGATAACCTAGGCCTGGGATGTCTCCTCCTTCTTGACCTCTAAAAAGTACGGCTAGCTCAGGGAGAAGAAGAAATGAGAGTGTAGGTATGGCTAGGCTCTTTCTTCCTTCTTCAATGGCTGAAAATTTCTCTTTTAGGGGACATGAGACAAGGACCTACTTGTGTGCTTGTCACCTAGGGTTTTGATTCAACAAATTTATAAATACATGTAAGAAAATAAGACTACAACCATTCAATCAAGAAGTTTTGCAGAAAAATACTTACAATTCATCAAGAAATAACCATGCAAACCCTAGTTGTAACACCTTCCTTATAGAGAAAAACCATAAAATGCCAAGAAATGCCTTCCTTCAACAAGTGCACCTCACTAAACCAACAAGAATACCCAAGTAGGGCGCTAAAATCAGACCTCACTAATGAGTGAGTGATGTGTTATGTTAAAATGAGGCTAAAACTCCTCAATATATATTGTATCAATGACCTTAATTAACTTTTAGGTCATAAAAAGGTCGACAAGGCCATAATACTGTTTTTTACATTAAATTGTCAAATTAAAACCCTAACCGAGTTGTAAAAAAAAGGTAAAAGCCCCTTCAAGGGAGGCGCTAGCCCCTTCTAGGGCAAATGAGACATCCAGGAGCAAAACGTTAGCCCCCAAGGGCCTCTCCAACATGCCATACGTACCACTGCTGCCCAGTCTGGCTCCAAAAATGTCCATGAAGCTGGATGACGTCATGGTGAGGATGGGGATGTCCTGAGCCTTCCAAGGCCAACGTTCCACTGAAAAGGGGTCATTCCCCCTAGGCTGGGCTCCACCAAAGTGCCTCTGATGGAACGTCCACTTCTTCTTCAGTGCAAGACCCTAATCAACCACTGTCCTGTCTCTGCCCCCTGATGGGGTCTCAACATCCATCTGGTGGGCTCTTCAGCCCCATGGAGGTCCGAACTGATCATCTCCCCATGTGTACCGGTTCAAATGGTACCTGTCCATCGGGCATGATCCTGCACATCAAAGGCTACACCCTCCATGGGCTCATCAGTCACCGGGATCATAGCAATGTTCATCACGTTTCATCATCAATATTATCAAACATATGCATAAGACCCTAATACATCAGTCAATAGCTCAAAGACATTACAAAAACCTACAATACAAGACTGGAGGAAAAGACAAGACGTCCTATTGGGCTAGTATCCACAAGAAAGGGGAAGTTTCCAGGAAGGTTTCATCCAAGCCATGTAAGTGAGGTGATGTGGCTAGGGGATGTCCAGACATGTGGGTGAAGTGAGAGCCAGGGATGCATGATGTTATTTGTGGGTGCCTTTGTAGAAGGTGAGTTGTACCTGTCATGGATGCAATTTTTCCAAGCCCGTTCTTGCCTTTATTCTTTTCTTTTATTTGCTTTTTCTTCTTCTTTTTCTTTTATTCAAGGGCTAACCAGAGGACACTGCCTTGGCATGGTGACTAGAGATGACAGTGTTACCCACAAGTACTTTCACAGAGATGAGAAGGATAGCTTGTGATGAGACCCCCTTTCCCCTGGCCATGCAACCAAAGGTCACTGCCCTGGCGTGGTAACCAGATGGTGGCAATGTGATACTGTTAGGTACCCATGAACCTAATAGGCTGGCTCGTGATGAGACCCCCTATCCTCTTGACTAGGTCTTGTTTGTATTTTCCGGGTCCCTCTTGTTTCTTACTGGGAGGCCTTTTATTGCCTTCTTGGGGATCCCTGGGCGAAGCATCTCGAGGTTTTATTTCTAGGCTTTTATCTTTTACCAACTGCTTTTACCTTCCGGGCCTTTAGCCCCTTCTTCCCACGAGATAAGGTGTAATCCTACAAACAGGTCAACCCAATGCCCGGACAAGGGGAATGGGATAAGTGAGCGGGAGATAAGGTGAAATAGTGGTGCTATGATGGGAGCGGACGATGGCTTATCAGAAATCCCCCCGGTGGCAAACCAAAACCTATGGGCACAGGCTTGCTAGGGCACCCTGCCAATCTCCCCAAGCATGATCAAGTGGGTTAATGTAAGATCCAAACAATTGTTAGAGGTAAAAGGGAATCAGATGCATATATTTAAAGGTTTCAATGATCAAAAGTGACACATACCATGATACCTGGACCAATTACCTCATGGAGCAAGAACCTCTTCTGATACAGGACCAAACCGATGGTGATGGATGCTGCTGCTGCTGACAAGATAAAGCTGATGGAAGAAGAAAAGCATGGGCCCTCCAGGGCCATGCTCAGGTCAATCCTGCTCTCAGTACTCCATGTCTAGGACTTGTGGGCCTCGAGACATGATCTCCTGGTTATCCCAAAAAATCGGGGATAACAGTCCCTAAGCTATTTTTTGCAAGTGTTACATTGGGCCCCTCACACCTTTTATGCCCTACTCCCATATCATGGGTATCTTTGACTAGTATCAGAGATGAAGACGGAGTACGATCTTCTTCTTTCAGGGGTGGATGAGAAAGACAAGATGATTAAGGATTTGTGTGACATCAATCGGAGCCTAGTTCGAGAAGTCATTCAGTTAAAAAGTACTGGAGGTAATTTGAGAGACTACATCAGGAAGTTGCAAACCTTTGTTTTAAGAAGTATGATGACTTTGTTGAGAGTTGGATAGTCATATAAATGAGCTAGATGAATTCAATGAAGATGTTTGTAAAGACCTCATGAATGACTATAGTAATAAGCAAGAGCTTCTCGATGTTTTGGAAGTGTTACCTTCTAAACTCACATCTAAATGGAAAAAGCCCAATCCATGGAAGCAACCTTGAGGTAACTATTAGGAGTTGTATCACTATCACCTCAATACAATCTCCTCTTCACTTTTGGATGGTTCTCTAAGGCCAAGGGGGGTATCCTTGAATTATGTGATTGATTATGAGAGACTAAGAAAAGTAAATCCTGAGATGATGAACGACAAATACAAAGATTTACTCTAATGATAAAGATATAACTTAAAAATAAAAGATTCAATGCTTAGTGATGTGGTGCTTCATGTAAGTTGATTTAGCGTGATGCAATTCTAGGATGCAAAATGTATGATATGAGCCTAAAATACGACCTGGAAATGAGGTTTTAAGGCTCTAATGTAATCTGGAAATGTAAATTTCTGTGTTATATTATATGTAGGAAATGTTTAAAATGTAAAATGAAAATCAGAATCAATTTTCAGAATACAGAAAACTAAGTAAATGAGTCTACTTGGATTAGCAAATGATATATTTTAGACTCGACAAATCTGGAAATGAAATTTTCTGCAATAAACTATTTGTTGGAATTTAGAATGAGTTTAAAACAGAAAATAAGAATAAATTCCATAATGTTTAAATTTAAATTTTGCTTGCTTAAGATGCAAAAGTGAAGTTCCTGGGCCAAAATGCTATGCTGAAAAATAATTTCCTGAAGTAAATGAATGCGAAAAATGCACAAAATTACAAACAGAAATCTAAACTATAATTTTCAGCATGCATACACTTTAAATTAACATAGTCTGATCAAACTTGAGGGTCCTAGGTCACTATGCAAGACTGGAATTGTAAAGTTCTGAACTAAGTAAGGTGCTGGAAAAGTACTTAACTTAAAACAGGAGTCTAAAATTTCATTTCTGGCAAGCATAAAACAGTACTAGTCTAGTTTAAAGTTTAAAATGGAAATCCTAGACTAATATGTATGGCCGTAAATCAAAATTTCTGAATTAAGTTGCAAAATTTACAAAATATCCAAAACATAAATTCGTATACAGTTTCCACAATACAAAGGAAAAGAAAAAATATTTTTTTTGGTTTTATTTGTGGATGGATGAGGGAAGTAAACTAGTGGCTAGCTTATGCTTGGGGTAATGGGGTCATTTACTAATATGAGGAGGGCCTAACTTTGTCTACAGTCAAGGATCTAGGGGTTTCCCTACAACATGCTACAAAGATCATATATGGCTGAAAACTAAAGCGAGATGCTATACAAGGAAATAATCCTAAATGTATCAATTTCAAGATTAAACCTAGGTATTTGCTTGCCTAAATGTTATTAGATCTAGTTGCTACTATTTGAAGGAACTAGATGAGAAATATCTAATGCAAACAAAACAAACAAACAAGGGAGAAAATTCTCATCTTAATTAATCCAATGTTAAATAGTCCAAAATAGTTAACTTTGAACTTTGGGTATTTTGTATTATAAGAAATTCCCAGTTTGACTGCCTGTCTCCTGGAAATTCGCTTTCTATCCCCATTAAAATATACAAGCAGTATTTATTTTCATCTACTTCATTCTAGCCACATAATGTTTTAAAAATACAATATCTGTTTTCTACTGCGGACTTCTAGCCAGAAGGGTTTTGAAAATAACATGCTTCATGCTATTGATACTTTTTTATTGGTAATCCCTTTCTAAATTGGATGGTACTGTCATCTGTCCATGCAATGATCCAGTATATTGTTTATTTCAAGTATTCTCTTGTACATGTATATTCATGAAAACTAATTTTAATAATTATGTTGCATGCTATTTTGGAATAATTAGGCTTTTGTCCAATTGAATTTTTTGATGTTGTCAAGAAAGAGAGTTAGCGATATATATTTTTTAAATATGGTTGCTGGTTATAATGGAGTCGTACTAGATTCCATTGCTTGAGTGTGCAGCATGTTCAAATATATTTTTTGCTGGTCTAATATTGTACTGTATGTTTGGAATTACATGTAGTCATTGTAGTTTAAGATTCCTTGCAAAGAGATTCTATATAACAGATCCCCATTTCATGGTCAACATTCTTATAAACCATTTCTAAATTTCATTATTTTGTCATTTGCTTCAGTAAAAGACTATATGGGCATTAATAAAGATATCTTTGACAGTTTCCAATGTTGAGGTTTTAAACAATTTCTTGTATGATTTGAGGTTCTCTCTATCATGGCTATGTGGACTCGAGTGCAACCGAATTATGCTGCCAACATGTGGAATGAAGCCCTAAATAAGCGACTTGGAACCATGGTATGAACTTTCAGCTATCTAATTAGGCAATGAATGAATGTCTGAAATGTTTTTTGAAGAAATCAATAGGCCTTATAAAATTGCAAATGAGTGCTTACTAATCTGTTAAGTTGTCTAGATGGAGATATTTTCTTACAAAATGTGAATCAATATCATCAAGAATTTGTTTCTTCTTTTGTTAAACTTTTGAGCTTAAAAAAAGTGGGTTCGTTGTAGTCTTGAAATATTTCATATGTTGATGTTTTCTTGCACATATCCTTGTAGGCTTGCTTGTATTGTAGTCTGTAAATCTTCCTCGTTATATTGATTTATGTTTTTCAGGTATTATTCTTATATTATAAACTCTCATAATGACAAGAAAGGTTAGTATAAGTTTGAATAAATGTTGCATTTTATGCAAGTAGGTTTCCATCTAGAAAGATTCTCTTGACCTTCATTTATTTTCTCCTATATTCTTGTATTCTTCCCTTCTCATATATTTTTCAATTGTCCAAGTGTTAGATTGGAAGTAAGCATTTGGTTTGTATGGTAATATTTGGAATTTTTTTGCTCCCCTTTCATGGGTGAAGAGCAAGCGGTTAGGTGGTGTTACAATAAAATCTAGAACCCCCGTATGATGTAAAGTCCCTAGCATCAAGGGGTTAGTTTGTGCAACTTAAGAAGGCTACCCATTGTCACCACAATGGCTCTTCCTCTCACTTTTGGTTGGCTCTTCCTCAACTCAAGGGGGGCTTCCCTAAAGATAGGATTACTAAGGCTATAGAGTGGAGGCACATGGTGATTTATTGAAGAGTTAGCCTAAGAAAAACAAGTGGCAGTAGTATAAGTGGAAGAATGAGTGGTGTGAGAAAGGAAGATAAAGGTAGAAACGCAAAGACCAAGTGCCTAATTGTTGAAATAATGTAACTGTGAAGAGCATTCTTATTATTATTGTTATTTTATTATTAGGATTAATCCCCATTGTGGATTAATCATGTCGGTAATTGTATTAGGACCAAATCCCCTTTTGCGGATTAGTCATCGAATAATTATAATGGGCAGAATAAGAAGTCGGCCCCAACAGTTATTATTGAGACCCAGAATTAATTTAAAGGTGGGTTTACCCACCCAGAGTGAGAGGTCGGCCGTGCCAGTGAAACCCTTTCACACGTGCCAGTCTTGTATATATAGGAGGCTAGCGCCTCACTTTAACAAACAACTCACTTGCTCATTCTCTTACGAGGCAAGCTGCAATTAACAGTCGGAGAGAGGAGAAGAAGAGTGGTGCATCTCTTGGGGAGGACTATCTGTATTGGTTTGAGTTATCTCTTGAACATTGTATAAGCTATTTATGATAAGGAAGTTTTTGCTGGGTTTTCTTCCCCTAGAGGGTTTCCTAGGATAAATGCTGTGTCTCTTGTGAATGTGTATTTCTCAGTGATCTTGTTCTTATGATGCTCTTATCTGTTGAAATGCAAAGAACTATAATAATGGCATAAACATTAACATGGTATTAGAGCCAACCTGAAGGAAGCATATTTCGCAAGAGGAAAAACGTCACTGTTATCGTACCCAAAAATTAGGGTTTTGCAAAAGTGAATCTTTTCAGCCCCCTAACCACCTAGAAAGTTGCGCCCTCCCCCAAGGATCAGTTTGGCACCTAGAGTGCACCTTTTCAGTGGCTAGATCTCCTGGAAAGTGAAACCCTAGTTTCACAAAGTATCAGAAAACCAGAGTACTAGAAGTACCAGAAAACCAGAAGCACCAGTCCAGAAATCCGCAGATCAAGTTTGAGGGGGTAAAAGTTGGATTTTCGAAATTCTGACTGCACCAGCTAACTCGCCTCAACTCAGCGCATCTATCCCCTGGATCAGAATTTCAAAATTCGAAGTTTGAAAAATTAGGGTTTCCTCATAAAACCCTAAGCTGCAGCTGCAGTTGCAATTTCAGAACCAGTTGCAATTGCAGTCGTAAGACTAGTTGCAATCACCCTTGAAGTTTTCTTAAGAGTTGGTAATGATTACCGTTGCTACTAGATGGAGCCACTACCTGCAAATGTCATCAGAGGTATGTACTCACATATGTTTAGTGGTTAAACCCTAAAGAATATTTGCAGGAGAGGGATCTCTTGCCATAGATCCAGAAGGATCTCAAGATCCAACACATTCAGAGGAATGATGTAACCCAGGTGTGATTATTCTAACATGCATCTATTTGTTATGAAATTATCTTGATTAGCGTTGCATGTTGAAGCTATGATCAAATTATTAGAAGAATTAAAAGTTGATCATAGAGCTTATCCTCTAACCTAACCGATAGCGTATTGTCTTAGGACAACAGACAGGTTGAAGAAAGCACTCGTCACTTGAGTGAAGAAGACCTGGAAGAAAAGAAAGCACTCACTCTTGAGGACAAGGCTCCAGGTTTGATTAATCAAGATTCAAAGGTACACATGATGAGCTGATGACTATAGTTGAGATAGCAATTGTCGTAAAGTATTATACTTGATAGCATGTGAGAATATAGAGGTAAATACTTTGCCTGATATGACTAACGCCTCCTCAAAGGAGAAACCTCGTGTGTTAGTTCCAGATTGCCATGGAAGAATGCTTGGTCACAACACTATGAAAGTGTTGACCTCATTTCGTATTGTATTCCTTACCTTTAATCTTTGCTTCAGATAAATTATAAGTGATAGCTCTAAAGGAGCTACTGTGATGATTGTTCGTGCTATTGCTTTATATTATCAAGAAGGATATTATTCTTGCTTGTTGTTTTGTTGACCTTGCTCCAG
>JASDQU010308128.1:0-23194 GCA_032191745.1 Picea mariana | reverse complement strand
GGCGTGGTGACCAGATAATGGCAATGTCATACTGCTAGATACCTATGAACATAATGGGCCGGCTCGTGATGAGACCTCCCATCCTCTTGGTTAGGTCTTGTTTTTTTTTGTTATTTTTCTTCGGGTCCCTTTTGTTTCTTATCGAGAGGCCTTTTATTGCCTTCTTGGGGATCCCTGGGTGAAGCATCTCTAGGTTTTATTTCCTATGGCTTTATCTTTTACCAGCTGCTTTTACCCCCTGGGCCTTTAGCCCCTTCTTCCCACAAGACGAAGTGTAACCCCTCAAGTAGGTCATCCTAATGCCCAGACTAGGGGAATGGGATGGATGTATGGGAGATAAGATGTAAAGTGATAGTATGGTGGGAGCGGACGATGGCTCTTCAAATCCCCCCTGGTGGCTAACCAAAACCCATGGATATCAGCTTGCTAGGGCATCCCGTTAATCCCCCCAACAATGGTCAAGTAGGTTAGTGTAAGATCCAAGCAGTCATCAGAAATGTAAGGAACCTGATGCATATATAAGAAAGTTATAACGATCAAACATGACACATACCATGATACCTGGACCAATTACCTCATGGAGCAAGAGTCTTCTCTGATGCAAGTCCAAGCCGATGGTGATGGAAGCTGCTGCTGCTGACAGGACAAATATGGCGAAGAAGAAGAAGGATGGACCCTCCAGGGCCATGCTCAGGTCAATCCTGCTCTCGGTACTCCATGTCTAGGACCTGTGGGCCTCGAGACATGATCTCCTAGTTATCCCTAGAAAACGGGGATAACAGTTCCATCCTCTAAATTAGTCTCCTCTGGATTGTTATCCCAAGTCATATCTCTTTTACAAAAAGCATTCCCCCCTGCATCACAGTAATGCGACAACAACCTCAAGTTGTAATGAACATAAACCAAGCTTTCTGCCCGGTTTGCATTCAAGTTGTTTCTCTTTACACTGTAGATGAAGCTATAGGTGCTCCAACACCTCTCTACATAAGAGGTGTTAACGACCTGAGAAAGCACCTTCACCGCCAATTTATGCAAAGTTTTGGTAGGGGAGCTATACATGTTCCACCATTCGATAGCACCCAACTTGTCTTGATCTTTGGTTGCATGCAAGTTACCAAAGACTCCATGCTCACTGATGTATTTCTCAATTCGTTTCGTACTTGAGCACACTCCTCTTCATCAAGTACCAACTTGTCCAATGCAAGCATATATCCATTTTGCACCTCTAGATCTGTGTGTGGTTTTCTCCTTTCCCCACCCTTGGGTGCTGGTTGGGCCAACCAAGATGAAGAATAATATTTTGGGGTAAGGACAAATGCTAGGGCATGGAGTGGAACATTCAAATTATCCCACCTTTTAGTCACAAGTTTATGGATATGATCATACAAGATCGCATCCTTCGGCTGAACAATGTCTTTGATTTGGCCTAGCACGCTGTCCATCTGCTCATACACCTCTCCAATCATCGACCGATTTGTATCTGCAAACCGAATCATAATGTAAATGGGTTTGGTGAACTGCAGAATATACTGAACCTGTTGCCAAAAATGGCCATCAAGAACTGTGTCCTCCACCTCCTAAAAGTCACTTCTCTCAGATATGGATGTAGCCCTGTCTTTTAGATCCTGCCATGAATCACTCGAGGCCATACTAGCCAATGCCTCTCTTACCTTCAACAGGCGCCTGAAGGTGAGATAATAACTAGCAAATATGGTCTTTGCAATCTTTAGTAACTCCAACGTGGAGTGACTATGAAAAATGTAGTGGGCCATGATATGATTGGTAATAAATCTTATCATCTTCTTCCCTCTCTTGTACAAAGCACCAATCCATCTATAATCATGGTCGTTCATTTTAATGATATCATGCATCAAAAGGTTCATTTTGTGAACCAAACACCTTGACCAAAATATATTGGGGTACCTATCTTCAATGATTGCTCCTGCTGCCTTACAATTAGCAGCATTATCAGTGATGACTTGAATGACATTGTAGGGCCCAATCTCTTGAATGGTTTTAAGCAAGGCATCTGCAATATTAATCCCTGTTTTGTAGCGATCTGAGTAGTCATGGGCTAAAAGAAAGATCGCACCACTAGAAGACACACCAAGAATATTTATCAATGGCTTACCTTTCACATTTTTCGAACCTTCAGATACAATTGATACCCCATGTAGGTTCCACTCATTTGTAAATTTTCCTAGAGCACCTTGGATTTTGGCTCTTTCCCTGTCAAGTCCCAAGGTTCTAGCTTTGTCATACTTGGGGCTCCTATAACCTTTAGTGGCACCATTGATGGCTTGGACCATTTCATGTCAATATGGTGAGCGAAGAACATTGAATGGTATACCACATGTATAGAGAAACCTGTAAACTTTTGCATCCACATCATCTCTACAACCTTGATCAAGGAATTCTGATAGTGTTCTAGGTGAAGACGAAGGCGAGAATGCACTAGCATGGGGGGATGCGCTTCGACCAATGAACATTCTTCGTGCATTCTCAGGTTCAACCTTTGGTTTTTTACTTTGTTTTGTGCTACGTCCTCTTCCCTTTGGTATTTGAGTCTATCTTTTGAATCAATACTCACACATGCTTTGATTCCTATATTCTTACCTTCATCCCCAGTACATAGACCTACATAGATGATTTCTCACACGGGTATAGGAACCTGTGTATTCTGTATGACAATGGTGGCATATAAATTTCCCTATTCCACCCCCTTTCCCTTCACTAAGCTTTGTGACATACTTCCATAGAGGTGTGTACCTCTCTTTGGATTTTTGGGGATCCTGACTATCATTATCATTTTCATTGAATTCATCCCTCCCATTCCTTCCTCCTCTCCTTGGTACGTGTTGTCCACTTCTATTTCTTCATCACTATCATGGATATTTCGACATGAACTTCCCACCACCATCATTATAATAAAAAATGGAACCAAAATGGCATACCACATTGACATCAACATCATGAATGTTGAACCTTGGCGCTTGATAATAAGTTGCTACCTACAATAGAATGATGGAGGAGAAATGGGAAAGAGTAGGAGAAGAAATTATTCAAATATTCAACATAGCATAATATACTAGTTTACAACACATGCATTTAAAAAAAAAAAACAAAACAAGAAAGAAAAATGGGCTTGAGAGCCTACCTCTTTAACTCTCCAATGGTGGTTGAATATGACTATGGTAGCCTTCAATATCCCTTCCAAGCTCTCACAAATGGTAGCCTTCAAAGTTCAATCTCTCTTCCAAGCTCTCCAATCTCCTTATGGGAGCCTTCAATATTCCTTCCAAGCTCTTCAATTTCCCTTCAATCTCCTCAAGATCTAGCAAGAACCCTCTCAAAACCCTCTTAGCAAAGATGGGTGAAATGAATGAAATGAGAAATAGAATGAGAGAAAAGGGAGTGAATGAGTGTTTTAACCTGATACCTAACCCTAGGCTACCTTTCCCTTGCTTCATTTCTCTCAAAAAAACCAAAAAAAAACTCCCAATAACCTCCTTACGTGCGTAAGCTTGCTGGAGCGTTTTTTTTGTTGGGAGTGCTCAGGGAGCGAACACTCCTTGAGGAGGGAGCGTGCGCTTGCTCCTCAAGGAGTGTTCGCTCCTTGGACACTCCCTGAGCACTCCTTTAAAAACTAGGGAGCACATTTTTTGAAGAGGGAGCGCGCTCCCGAAAAACGCTTCCGAAGGGGAGCGTTCAGGGAGCACACTCAAGAGCGTGCTCCTTGAATGCTCCCCTTCAGAGCGCGCTTCGGGAGCAGGTTCGAGGGGGGTGGGGGGGTGCTCCCTCGTAGCCGTGGTTAAAACCCCCATAGAAGGGGATAACTTCAACAAAATGTTCTCCAAAAATGCTCAAATAATGTCCATAAATCCTTGAAATGTCTCCAAATCTTGACCATGTCCATACCTAAGGTCAAGGTGCCTCCATGAAGCATGAGAGTGACCCTCCAAGTGAAAACATGGGTCATTAAACCCTCAACAACAAGAATTATGTCAAGCTTTTAAGAGGGTCTTTTCGGTACAATGTTCCACTTGAAAAGATTTGGGGAGGGATTAAAATATGGCAAGAAATAATCTTTGGCCACTCAAGCTCCAATGTCTACCTTAAAGAAGGGGGACAATCTCACCCCAAGCCAGAATAAAACCCCAAAAGTGGATGAATTCTCTCATTTTCTCAAGAAGCCATCAAAAGGTGATCATAAAGTGCATTCACGTCAAAGGGGTAAGTGCCAAGTGACCTCCATCAAGAGCTAAGTCACATAAGTGACCTCCACATTATCAAATTATGCTCCAAAAAGCCCCAATGTCCTCATGAAGTGCCCCCAAATGAAGTTGACCCTCCCTTTGTGAGTAATTTTCTTTAAAAATGTGACAAAGGAGAGAGACGTTTTGGCTTTTGACATATGGCAAGCGTAGAGGATGTCCATGCAGATGAAAGTAGCTCGTCCGTTCCTCGGAGAGGGTGACCAATGCCTCAAAATCAGTTATATGCCTCAAAAAATGTGTAACTGAATAATCATGTATAGAATATCCTCCGAAGGCCCAAGTGTGGTACATACATATGAAAGAGAGAGTCCATGTGGGTAAGGTGTGCTAAACAATGGGTATGACAATCCTTACAAAACGCAATCACCTTTGACATAGAAAATGAATGAGTGAATAGTTAAGGGCCTCGTAAATCATGTATCCTAGTAGGTCCACCTCAAAATGCTTGCATACCTACCAAGGACATAAATGCCTGACATTAGATGGAGTTACCAACTCCAAAGGGGTAGTTGATTAGAGCAATAAAACCAAGCACCTTGAGAATGGGAACTAAAAGGACATGCCATGACCATCCACCTGAGGGGATCTGAGTGACCTCTATGTTAGGGACCTAACCTCCTTGACCCCTCATGTAGGAAGAATAATATGTTTTCCATGTAATAAAGGTCGACATTAGTTAATAAGGCCATTTTAATAAATGTGAACAAGTAAATGTAAGAAGTCCTAATAGAAGCTTCCGCTTCTAGAAAGATCTTCCTCTAGAATGTTCTTTAGAAGATAGAACTAGTATAAATAAGAGTAGGAGGCATGAAAAACTTTGTCTTGAGAATTATTGTAATAGAGCGCTACTTTGTTGGAGGTTTCCTCCTCGAAGAGGCAAGTGAACATTGCTTTCTATCAATAAAGGTATCCTTTTTGGTTGTGGTTCTCTACAATTTTGTTGTTCCTCAGGTATTTTTTGCAGTGTTTCTGTTTTCTACTTAATATAATAGATCTGGTACCTAACAAGTGGTATTAGAGCACTTTCCTTTGCGGAAACTGTGGGAATTTTTTTTTAAGGTTAGAGACATGTACTGCCGACATCTTTAAAGCACGAAGATTTGTCGCTTAGTGGTTAAAACTGTGGTGGGGAAGACTACATGCAGGAAATATAGTCAGTTTCACGGGGTTGTCTAGAAACAAACGTTTCACCTTGTTGGAAACCTCTGTAACCCTTGTTGGTACCCCTCGAGTAGTACCGCATTAGAAAAAAATTGTACACGACCATCACTCCCACATACCAACAGGTATATTGGGAGTCCCCTAGGTCTCCTGAAACGAACTCTAGATCAGTTGATTGGTTGCCTGATTGCTATAGTGGCACCGAGAATAACACTCAGGAAGATACTCTCTAGTACTTGGGTAATCGAGTAGTACGACTAAGGGTATGGTTGAGCCTCCTTAGTTGGTGCCCTGAGATATTGGGCCAAGTGCTATTGTTCGACCCTGCACGTATATCAGAGAGCTATAGCACATGTAAAACCCTTGTTTGTAGGAGTCCTGTAAACCCTAACCGCTCGAGAAAGAAATAGAATAGAAAAGGAATAGACGAGATGTATTGCTGTGCAACCTTGCCTTCTACATTCTGGCTACAAAATTCCTACATATTTTTTTTTGAAACAATTTGGGCCATTCGCCACTATAGTATTCTTTAGGCCGGAGTATAAGAGTATAGTGGTTCCATTGACACCCTTATTCGGGACCTATCCGATTGGATTCCTCTCTTTGCCCTTATTGTCGTGGTCCCTGTTATCCCCCACTTTTAGGGATAATTAAGGAGATTATGTTGTGAGGCTCACAAGTCCTAGACATGGAGTACCAAGAGCCAAATCGACTTGAGCATGGCTCTGGAGGGCCCATCTTTTCTTCCTTTCAACACCTCCACTTTGTCAGCAACAACAACATCCATCACTTTCGGCTTGGTCCTATAGCAGAGATGGATCTTGCTCCATGAGGTAATGAGTCCGGGTATCATGGTATGTGTCACTCTGATCCTCAAAACCTTTGAATATGTGCATTTAATTCCTTTTGTTTCTAACAAATGCTTGGATCTTATACTTATCCACTTGACCATGTCTAGGGGGAATTACAGGATGCCCTAGTAAGCTTGTGCCCATAGGTTTTGAGTTTCCGTTGGGGGGATTTTTGAAAATTCATCGTCTGCTCTCGTCATATTACCACTTTTTCATCTTACTTCCCACTCATCCATCCCATTACATTTGTTCGGGCATTGGGTTGGCCAATCATTTAAGGGTTGCACCTTGCCTTGTGGGAAGAAGGGGCTAAAGGCCCAGAAGGTAAAAGCAAGGTGGCAAAAGATAAAATCCTAAAAAATAAAACCTCGAGATGCTTCGCCCAGGGATCCCTGAGAAATCAGTAAAAGGCTTCTCAACAAGAAACAAGAGGGACCCATAAAATAATAAAACAAGACCTAGTAAGAGGATAGGGGGTCTCATCACGAGCCAGCCTATTAGGTCCATGGGCACCTAGCGGTATGACACTACTAGCAGCTGGTTACCACGCCAGGGTAGTGGCTCTTGGTTGCATGGCCAAGAGAAAGGGGGTCTCATCACGAGCCAGCCTTCTCATTTCCGTGAAAGTGCTTGTCGGTAACATTGTCACCACTGGTCACCACGCTAGGGCAGTGTCCCCTGATTAGCTTCTTGAAGAAAAAACAATAAAAAATAAAGAATGAAAGGTATGAATGGGCTTGGAAACATTTGCATCCACGATAGGTGCATCTCGCTTTCTACAAAGGCACCCACAGGTAAGCTTTGCATTTCCCTGCTATCACTGCACCCCTTGTCAGGACATCCCTTATCCACCTCACCCATTTACATGACTTGGATTTAATCTCTTTCGGAAACATCCCTTTTCTAGTGGACACTAACCCAATAGGATGCCTTGTCACTTCCTCCAAACTTGCATTGCAGATTGTATAATGTCTTTGAGCACTTGACTGGGTAAAAGGGGTTTTATGCACATGTTTAATAATATTGATGATTGGATGTGATTGACATTGTTATGATCCTTGTGACTTATGACCCCATGGAGGGCGTATCTGTTGATGTGCAGGATCATACCTGACAGGCATATACCACATTGGACAGGTACACATGGGGAGATGATTAGTTCAGACCTCCATGGGGCTGAAGAGCCCACCAGATGGATGCTGAGATCCCAACAGGGGGCAGGGACAGGACATAGGGGTTTGCACCGGAGAAGAGGAGGACGTTCCACAAAGGCACCCTGACAGAGCCTTACCTAGGGGGGTTGTGCCCTTTTCATTGGAACGTTGGCCTTGGAAGGCCCAGGCCCTCACCCAGGAGGCTCATGACGTCATCCAAATTTATGGACGTTTTGGGAGACAGTCATGGTAGTTTGGCACGTGTGGCAGATTGGAGAAGCCTAAGGAGGGCTAACGTTTTTCTCCAGGAAGCTACATTTTCTCTAGAAAGGGTTAACGTCACCCTAGAAAGGGGATGACGTCTCACTTTTGCTTGATTAGGGTTTAGTTTATGACATTTAATGTAAAATAGTATTATTTTGGTGTTTTGGCCTTGTCGGCCTTTTGATGTCCTAAAATTCTATTAAGGTCATTGGTATGGTATATATTGAGGGTTTTCACTCTCATATTTTCATCATCTTTCACTCACCACATGGTGAGGTCTGAAATTTGCGCCCTCTTCTAGGGTTTTGGCTGAAATTTTGAGGCGCACTTGTTGAAGGAGACATTTTCTTGGCATTTTTGGCATTTCTCTTGGTGGAAGGTTTACAACTAGGGTTTTGCTACATGATTTCTTGGTTTATGTAAGTGAATTTCTATAGCACTTCTTAATTGAATGGTTATATTATTGTTTACTTGCATTTGTTATTACAATTTGCTGAATCAAACCCTAGGTGACAAACACATGCTAAGGTCCTTGTCTCATGTCCCTACTAAGATTAAGAGCAATTTGATTTGTTGAAGTTAGATAGAGCCTTGCCATAGCAACACTCTAATCCTATTCTTCTAGCCTAGCCGTTTTTTACTTGCCATTGAGCTAAGGAAGGAGAAAACGCACTAAGGCCTAGGGTTTCTACACCTTAGTGAGTTGTTTTCCCTAGGGTTTGATTGATGAGGCCTTGCCATAGCAACACCTCATCATTAAATTCTCTTGTCCTTAACCATTGTGTCTATCACTCAAGCTAGCCGTTTCATTCTTGTCAATGAGCTGAAGAAGGAGGAGAAATTACTAAGGCCTAGGGTTTTTTCACCTTAGTGAGCCTTTCTCCCCTAGGGTTTCATTGTTGAGGCCTTGCTTTAGCAACACCTCAACATTTAACCCTCTTGTCTTCAACCATATCATTTCTTGCTCAAGCTAGTTGTTTGAATTTGTCTTTTGAGTTAGAGAAGGAGGAAGACGCACCAAGGCCTAGGTCATCTACACCTTAGTGAGCCGTCTCCTCTAGGGTTTGACTTGTTGAAGCCTTGCTTTAGCAACACTTCAACATCAAACCCTCTTGTCTCTAGCCCTACCACTATCATCACGACCCTTCAATATTTGTAGCCCTCTTTTGACTCCATTTTCCCTTGTAAAGCACTGATCTAAGACCTCCATTGTTTGAGTACCTTGATCACACACACCATCCAAATACTTTGAACAATCACTAATCTTTCTAACCCTAGCTTAGACTAACATTTACTAACCCTATTGCTGCCATTATCAATTCATGCTATAAACATCTCTATGCAACATTTATTTATCTTTAAAGCGATTGAATGATTAGGCTAAACCGTTGCTTCTAGTATTGTTACATTGATGATAAAATGCCATTTGCTTATTGTGAAGCTTCATTAGCATTTATTAAGAAGTGATATATACTATTATCGTTGTTATTATACGACATTGATTTACTTCATCAATATTATTGCTCAGTTTCTTATTATCGAAAAGTCATTGATTATATGAAGTACTAACCAAGCAAGTGATCTTGTAGTTTCCTTGTTGCTTTGTCTCGGGCAGGTACATTTCTTGGTTACTATTTTCGGTTATCTTTATCTTTATTGGCTCTTAAGCTAGACTTTCTGATTGGTGGTGACTTGTGAGGGGGAATAATATTACTTAGCCATAAGCCTTTGCCTTCTCAAAACCCTAGGTCACCGGGGATGTCTCCCCTGGGCCTTACCTCCCTAAACATAAAGAGCTATCCCATTGAGGTGACAGTGGTGGGATAGTCTCAGTTGCGCCAGTTTGCCTTTCTTTCATCCGTCTTTTACCTTAACTACAAACTGTGCGATAACAATACCTATCAATTTTAAGACTTTTTTTCGTGGACCTGACCCCTTCCTGGCACCCTTATGTGGGACCTATCCCATTGGATTCCCCTTTTCTCCTTGATCATCGTGGTACCTATCACCTGTCAACATTTTTCTCTGTGGTCCCACCCACCCTTACCGACACCCTTATTTGCTACCTATCCCATTTGCTTCCTCTCTTTTCCCCGTCTGTCGTGATACCCCTCACCTGTAATTTTTTTTTAGTACCAACCTCCCTGCCCATTTTTGCCTTTGCCCAAATGGCAACCACCTGCGCCCAAGAACTCAATACCTTGATTCTCGACAACATCCTGAACAAGGAGGACATCAAGACTCTCAATTCCAACATTAGCAAGCTCAATTCCTTTGTTCAGATCCTCCAGGACCAATGTGCTAGCATCAAAGACATCAAAGACACAGTTGACCAATTGGTGGGCGGATCCTTGAACTGTACCTCTTCTAAACAACCTTCCTATCAGTAAGACATTGACTCTTCCCATTTCCAAGGTTCTCATTCCACCTACCTTCCTCGAGACCTACACCTTCCCATAATTGAGCTGAACAAATTTGATGGCTTGGATCCCACAAGCTGGGTCACTCAAATGCAAAATTATTTCTCTTTGCATGGAATTACTAATGATTTAGCCAAACTTCGTTACAGTATCCTCCATCTGGATTCGGAACGCTGGCAATGGTGGCAATGGTGTAGAAAGGCACGCCAAGGGTATGTTGCTTGGACGCAGTTTGTTGCAGAGTTTTATGACTGCTTTGACTCCGACACCCACCATTTAGGCCGTTTGACCAAGTTGAAGCAGTCTGGGATAGTGGAAGACTTATCGCCGCCTTTGAGCACTTGGCTTTCAGAACAGAGGGCATGTCAGATGCCTTCTTCGGGGAATGCTTTATTAGTGGCCTAAAAGATGAAATTCGTGCCCATGTTCTAATGGCACGCCCCCGGACTGTTGATTTTTCAATAAGCAAGGCTTAAGCATGAAGTTCATTCCATTTTAGCATTTTACTTAAACCATAAACAATTTGTTGCAACAAGCAAGATCACAAGAAGAAACACCATGCACAAGTACACAAGAAGTATCCTAGGAAACCCTTCTCAACAATGGAAGAAAACCTAGCCAATCCTTTGCTATATTCTTCAAGAGAAAGACCTCCACCACCATAAACACCTAGCACACAAAAGGGTGCTCACAAACCCTAGAAATCTAGTGCCCAAGAGAGGTGCGCACTTTTCCCAAGAACAAGTGTTTGCTAAAACTTCCAAACTCACACTTATGTTATGATTCCTCAATGGGGAATTTACCTTTACTTATATTAGACTGAACCTATCAACAGTGGTGTCTATTGGCACAACAAGTCCGACCTCAATAACTCACAACATAATTAATAATTACCATAGTAATTATCTTTTACATTAAGGTGGGGCCGACCTGTACCCTTTACATTACAAATAGGGTTACAAGTAAGTCCGACTCTTGAACAATATAGCAAGGGATATCATACACCCACTAGTGCTCAACCACTAGGGGAACATCCATCTGTGCTTAGTCACAGGGATGTCCACATCTCTATCTCACTGCGTCTCACAGGAGAACCACACTCACTAGTGCTCAGCCACTAGGATCACGTTCACTTGTGCTCATCCACAGGCACGTCCAACTCAACAGATCTTCTTTCTCACTGTATTACACAAGAGAGTCATCTCGAGTTCATCATCTCAACTCTCTGCTCAGAGGAGGCTAATACATCGTTTCATCTTTGTCTCAGAATGATGCACCCAGCTCATGGGATTTCACACGTTCACCTGTGCTCAGCCACAGGCACATCCAACTCAACAGATCTTCTTTCTCATTGCGTTACATAGGTGAATCATCTGGAGTATCATCTCAACTCTCTGCAAGGAGGAGGCCAACACAACATTCCAGTTCTGTATCAGATAGGAACCACACACCCAACTCATGGGCTCTCTCTCAGGTTGACTCAATTAGTCTGTGTCCTGGAGGATGTCTCACGCAACTGTAATCATCAACACTCCCTCTCAACTAGGGAGGCATTCTCCATCAGGCCAAGTCTTGCACGGTAGTACTTGAACTTTGTCTTGGCTGTAGTCATCAACACTCCCTCTCAGCTAAAGAGGTATTCTTCACCAAGCCAGTTTGGTGAAGATGTATGCAATCTGCTGCTCACGTGTAGGAAGGTACTGCACGTGTACTGCTTTCCTCTGCATCATGTCTCTGAAAATGATATTTTATCTCAATGTGTTTTGATCTATCATGAAACACAGGGTTCTCAAAGAGCTTCACACAGCTTTGGTTATAATCATAGAATCCATCTCATGATCAAGTAATCTGTTAGAAGCTTATGAAGCCACACTGCTTTGCACACTTAATGCTATATACTTTGCTTCTGTGGTACTCAAGGCCACAGAGCTTTGTTTCCTGCTGCACCAGGAATCCATGGCAAACTTCAAGGTAAAACAACAAGCGAATGTTCTTTTCCGGTCCACTGTACTTTCTGTCCATTCTGCATATCCCTGCAAACTCAACTCTACACTGGAGGCATATCTCAGGCCATATCCAACTGTGCCTCGTATATATCTCAATACATGTTTCGTTGCTATCCAGTGAGTATGTCTTGACTGACTCATGAATTGGCTAAGTACATTCACTGCATAGCATAAGTCGAGTCTGGGTTTAACCAGATACATCGGTGATCCAATCAACTGTGGAACAATCTCGTCTAAATCGTCATCATTTATTTTCTTCAAATCCATCATCATTGGTGTAGGCATGGATTTGCTTTAGTCACACTGACCTTCTTTAATATCCCCACTATATATTTTCTTTGACTTAGGAAAAATCTCATCAGTCCTCTGTCGTACTTCTTGTCCCAAGAAGTAGTGCATCATACTCAGACCCTTTATCTCAAAATCAGAAGTCAAAGTCTGCTTGTATCCAACAACATGACTTTCTGAATAAATCATCAAAATCAAGCTCTCATCACCAACAATGTAATAATATAGGTTTGAATCAACAACATCCTTGCTGAAGCCCAAACTCATCAAGAATCCATCCATCTGATGTAGTCTTCAACTCATGGATGATAGTATAGATGGAAGTGTAGTGGGTTTTATTAGATTGGTTGTCTCATCATAGACAACTCCCTCTGTTTGTGGAAATTTTCTGGTTACAGATATCGCTTTGTATTTCTCGACACTTCCATTGGCTGCAAACTTGATCTTGTAGATCCACTTGGAAGTCACCATAGACTTCCCTTCTGGTCTCGAAACAATATCTCATACATCATTTTTTAAGATGTACTGGTATGGCATCTAGCCATACCTGTTCACTCGTCGCTTCTCCATGTCAAGAAGTCTCAGAATCAATGATGTGGCTCATGGCTGAAGAGTAGCTCAAAAATCTCTTTTGCTTTCTCGGGATGTGCCTTGAGGGGCTTGTGTGTTCCTTCTCCTCCTATAGACTTTGTTGAGCCTAGGCAGGCCATTTATGCCCTCCTGCAATATCTTTGGGCATATCAACTGGACCAACTGGATCAGTTGGAATAATGTTTGTCTCCCTCTGAACTATTGAAGGGGGAGAAGGTATTGTCTCACTGCCAATCTCCATCTAAGATTCTCTGGATCTTTGAAGGGTTATCTTTTCTTCAAAAGCAACATCTCTGCTAGTCTCAATCTGTCTCTGACCAGGGATGTAGATCTGATAAGTCTTTGAAGATTCATTGTTATCCCATAAATGTATCCTTTCTCCCTGAAGGGTCTAGCTTGGACCTTTTCTCTTTGGGTACATGAGAAATACACTAAGCACCCAAATATCCTGAAGTGTTCAATATTGGGCTTCACTCTGGTGAAGGCTTCTTTGGGAGTTATGTTCTTCAAAATCTGGTGAGTACTCATATACTGTGTCATGCATGCTTCTGCCCATAGAATCATAGAAGGATTCTGATAATGTATTATTGCATTGATTGCCTTAATGATGGTTCTGTTCTTCCTCCTTTTCAAATAGTTTTGACTTCCTTTGAAGTTTGAAGTATAACCATCTTCCTTTGTTGTTAACCTGCCTGAAACAAGAGAACAAACAAAAGGAAACAAAATAAGAATATCTCCTAAAGGAGAATAATGAGTACATCTCTAAAATCAAAACAATTTAAGGATTGTTGTCACACCTACAACACCTATTTGTAATGTTGCAACTTTAGAAATGTAGGTTACATGCATGATAATCAAAACAATCAAACTTGGAGTCTTCACTTCCAGTGTGTTGTTCCTCTGAATGCACTGAGATCCCTCTGGATCCATGACTTCAACAAAGGTTCATTCCTCTTGCAATTTCCCTCATGACAATGGTACAAACAATATATACAAGTGCATACCTGAGGATGCTGATATGATTTCTCCAATGGCACCTGGATGATCTCTGTCCTCTGAGATCTTTATGAAGAAGATAGTCACGGTGTCACCTTTTGTCATCTTTGTTATTTTGAAGCTGGCCCTTCAATGTAAGGGCTTGAGTAGATGATTGGCTCCCTTCTCTTGACGTCATCTTCCTTCCATTCATTGATAGTTGTCTCTGGTAAACCTTTTTGTATCACCCACAATAAGTCTTCCTCTGAAGTCTTGTCTTCCAGGAACATGAAGTTGCTTGATCCATCAAGCTTATCTTCCATCATAGTTTTGTTCATCATATTTTTAGATTCTTCACAAACCCTTGTCAACTGGGCTAGAAAACCTAATGGCTAGGTTAGGCTAGCAACCTTGGGTTTTGTTGGGCTTATGACTGCCAACAATAAGCCTTGAAAGTCAGAAGACATAGGTAATCTTGAAGGCTTCTTCAAAGAGTTGCATAAACCCTAAAACCAGAAATTTGCGGAACCCTGGAAACCCTAGGGCCAAAAATTAAAAATTCTCAGAATTTCATTTTAAGAGCTTCTGGAGTTGCACTGAAGGAGGTCGTACCTTCTTGTCCAAATTTCAGCCCCAACGTCCAAGTGTGATGTGCTGAAAAGGCCAAACAAGAGAGGGCCGTAGGGATTTTGTAGAAACCCTAGAGGGTCGTATGGATTTGCAGAAAAGGGATGATGACTGCTTTAATGTTTATGCAATGGGTTCTTCAAGACCTATGCTCTGAAACCATGTTGATTTTTCAATAAGCAAGGCTTAAGCATGAAGTTCATTCCATTTTAGCATTTTACTTAAACCATAAACAATTTGTTGCAACAACCAAGATCACAAGAAGAAACACCATGCACAAGTACACAAGAAGTATCCTGGGAAACCCTTCTCAACAAGGGAAGAAAACCCAGCCAATCCTTTGCTATATTCTTCAAGAGAAAGACCTCCACCACCATAAACACCTAGCACACAAAAGGGTGCTCACAAACCCTAGAAACCTAGCACCCAAGAGAGGTGTGCACTTTTCCCAAGAACAAGTGTTTGCTGAAATTTCCAAACTCACACTTATGTTATGATTCCTCAATGGGGAATTTACCTTTACTTATATTAGACTGAACCTATCAACAGTGGTGTCTATTGGCACAACAAGTCCGACCTCAATAACTCACAATATAATTAATAATTACCATATTAATTATCTTTTACATTAAGGTGGGGCCGACCTATACCCTTTACATTACAAATAGGGTTACAGGTAAGTCTAACTCTTGAACAATATAGCAAGGGATCTCATACACCCACTAGTGCTCAGCCACTAGGGGCACATCCATCTGTGCTCAGCCACATGGATGTCCACATCTCTATCTCACTGTGTCTCACAGGAGAACCACACTCACTAGTGCTCAGCCACTAGGATCACGTTCACCTGTGCTCATCCATAGGCGCGTCCAACTCAGCGGATCTTCTTTCTCACTGCATTACACATGAGAGTCATCTGGAGTTCATCATCTCAACTCTCTGCTCAGAGGAGGCTAATACATCGTTTCATCTCTGTCTCAGAACGATGCACCCAACTCATGGGATTTCACACGTTCACCTGTGCTCAGCCACAGGCATGTCCAACTCAGCAGCTCTTCTTTCTCACTGCGTTACACAGGAGAATCATCTGGAGTATCATCTCCACTCTCTGCAAGGAGGCCAACACAACGTTCCAGTTCTGTCTCAGATAGGAACCACACACCCAACTCATGGGCTCTCTCTCAGGTTGATTCAATCAATCTATGTCCTGGAGCATATCTCACGCAACTGTAATCATCAACACCTACTTGGTTGGAAGCTACTCAACGAGCCAAGGAAGGACAACAAATTGTCTCCTCCCAGACCAAAAAATCATCCTTTCTTCCTGGCCCTAAACCCACCAATCCTGCCCCTCCTGTAACTCCCTCAAGATCCAGAAATTAACTCGGGCACAAATGGCTGAAAGCCAACTCAAGGGTCTTTTCTATAATTGTGATGGCAAATATTTTCTAGGGCACAAGTGTAAGGAACATAATATTTTCATGGCCACGTCCGAGGATGTTTCTGAAGAGGAGATAGTTGTTTCCCCTGTGGATGAGCTACCACCACCAACTGAGCTGACTACACCCTCTGATCCACCAGAAGTTGAATTGATGATTTCACTGAATGCCCTCACTGGCTTCTCTGCTCCCCAAACCCTCAAGTTAATTAGTTACATTAAGAATCAAAATGTCATCATCCTCGTTGACAGTGGTAGCACCCATAATTTTGTTCATTGCCGCATTGCCCAAGAAATCAATTGTTATATCCGTGCAACCAATAATTTCAAATCATGAATGCTAATGGAGGTTCCATGAAATGTGGGGGACGTTGTGAAAATGTGTGGCTCCAAATTAGTTAATATCACATGAAATCTCATATGTTTTCTATAGACATGGACGGTTGTGACTTTGTGCTTGATGCATAATGGTTATGCACTCTCGGACCCATTCTCATGGATTTTAAGGAATTAACCATGCAATTCCAATAGGAGGGGCAACAATATAAGTTCCAAGGAATCACAACAGGCTCCCTTGAGATCATTAGTGTCCATCGAATGGAAAAGCTCCTCAAAAAAGGTTATTCTGGCATTATTTTCCAATTCCACTCCATTCAAGCCGTTGAGACACCCTCTGTGCATCTCGACCTCTAATCTATCCTCTCCCGACACCAAGTTGTTTTTACCACTCCCTAGGGACTTCTCTTGACACCAAGTTGTTTTTACCACTCCCCAGGGACTTCCCCCTTCTCTTGGTGTCCATGATCATTTGATTCCTCTCATATCAGGCATTCTTCCTCCCAATGTTTTCCCTTATCGTCATCCCTTTCCCTAGAAGAATGAAATTGAGAAAATTGTTCAAGAATTGCTCGAAGCGAGTGTTATCCGTCCTAGTGCCAGCCCTTTTTCTTGAATTGTGGTCATGGCACTCAAGAAAGAAGGCACTTGGCAGATGTGTCCTGATTTTTGCACCCTCAACAAACTCACAATCAAAGACAAATTTCCCATTCCTGTCATTGATGACCTATTGGATGAATTGAGTGGTGCTCAGTACTTCACAAAACTTGATCTTCATTCTAGCTACCACTAGATCCGTATGAAAGAGGAAGATATTCCCAATACTGCATTTAGAACTCATGAGGGTCACTATGAGTTCTTGTTAATGCCCTTTTGCCTGTGTAATGCTTCCTCCACTTTCCAAAGTCTCATGAATCATGTCTTCCGTCCTTTTCTTTGTCATTTTGTCTTAGTTTTCTTGGATGATATTCTCATCTATAGTAAAACTTGGACAACCCATGTTGCCCATGTGGATCAAGTTCTCCATCTACTCTCAACATTAACTTTTCCTCAAACAATCTAAATGTGCCTTTGGAGCCTCAGAAGTGGAGTACCTGGGTCATATTGTTGGCAAGGATGGTGTACGGGTGGATACTAAGAAAATTGAAGCTATGCAGGATTGGCCTCGCCCTAAAAGTTTTAAGAGCTTGCGTGGTTTTTTGGGTTTAACGGGCTATTGTCGCAAGTTTGTTCGAAATTATGGCAAAATTGCAGACCCTCTCACTGCTCTCCTTAAAAAGATTTCTTTCACTTGGACTCCGACAACTGATCAATCCTTCCACGCCTTGAAAGAAGTTGTGTGCACGACTCATGTCTTGGCACTTCCCGACTTCACAATGAATTTTGTACTGGAATGTGATGCTTTCGAGAAAGGAATTGGGGTTGTCCTCATGCAAGATGGCAAGCCTTTGGCCTTCACTAGCAAACAACTTTCGAAGAGACATTTTGGCCAATCAATTTATTAAAAGGAAATGTTAGCTATTCTACATGTCATGGATCTCTGGTGTCCTTATCTATTGGGGCAACACTTCCAAATTAAAACTGGTCATCAGAGCCTCAAGTATTTTCTGGAACAATAAATTTCATCCCCAAAGCAACAAAAATGGATGACCAAGCTATTTGGATATGATTATGAGATCATTTACAAGAAGGGAAAGGAAAATGTGGTTGATGACGCTCTTTCCAGGAAGTATGAAGAAGAAGGGTCCCTTTTTTCCCTCTCCTTCATTGTAGCAGATTGGCTCCAAGCTATTCGCTAGGAATGGATGTAAGACCCCAAACTTTCTCGCTTGATCCACCAATTGCAACACCATTCTCTAGATTTTCCAGGGTACTCTTGGCATAATGAAGAGCTTCGCTACAAAGGCCGTGTGTAGTTAAGCAAACAATCGCAACTTAAATCCACGGTGCTTTCTAAGCTTCATGCTTCACCCACAGTCGGGCATTCAGGGTTTACCAAAACCTATGAAAAGGGTCAATCGTTCTTTTTTTTGGGATGGTATGAAACAGGACGTCCGCACCTTTGTGGCTGAATGTGATGTCTGTTAACACAACAAGGGAGAAACAGTCAAAGCTCCGGGCACACTCCAACTACTTCTGATTCCCTCTGCTATTTGGAGGGATATATCTATGGATTTGATTGTTGGATTACCTAAATCGGTCAATAAGTCAGGCATCATGGTGGTAGTCGATCGTCTTTCCAAATATGCTCATTTTTGTGCTCTTCAACACCTGTTCACCGCATCCATAGTGGCTCAAATTTTCATGGATAAGATGTTCAAACTTTATGACATGCCTCATTTTATTGTCTCTAACGGAGATTCAACTTTCACTAGCATTTTTTAGCAAGAATTGTTCAAGCTCTAGGGATCCCAATTGCATCTCAGCACCACCTATCATCCCCAGACTAATGGCCAAACTGAAGTTGTCAACAAGTGTTTGGAAGCATATTTGCGTTGTTTTGCATTCGATCGACAAAACTAGTGGGCTCAGTGGTTACCCCTAGCTGAATGGTGGTACAACACATATTACTATACAACTACTCGCATGACTTCTTTTGAAGCAATCTACAGACAAAAGCCACCGTCGGTTCTCTCATACATGCCAGGTGTCTCGAAGGATTAGGAGGTTGACAAAAATCTTATAGTATGAGAAGCCATTCTCTGTACCCTCAAAGAAAATTTGGTCATGGCTCAAAATCGCATGAAGCAACAAGTAGATCGGGGTTGTTCCGAACGTCAATTTGCTGAAGGAGACCATGTGTTTCTTAATCTGCAACCTTATAAGCAGACTTCGATCAAAGCTGAACACTGTCAGAAACTTGCTCCCAAATTTTATGGTCCTTGTAAAATTCTCAAGCGAGTGGGGCCCGTGGCTTGCCAGTTAGCTCTGCCTAGTCATTCTAAGCTCCATCTTGATTTTCATGTCTCATGCTTAAAGAAAGTGATTGGAAGTAAGTGCTAAACTCAAACTAGTCTCCATGAGTTGGATGGAGAGGGTTCCATTTGGTTGCAACCACAAGCAGTCTTGGACCAACGAGAACTTCTTTGTCATTGCACCATCAAGGAAGTGTTAGTTCAGTGGAAAGATACAACACCAAAAGATGCCACTTGGGAGCCGACCACCATTCTGTAGCAATTTCCTCATCTCAAGCCTTGAGGACAAGGTTGTTCTTCAAGGGGGAGGGCATGTTAGGGACCTGTTGTCGTCCTTGTACACACCTACTAACGTGGAGAAGTCTCCAACCCACTTGGTGTGTCCTTGGAGGCACAAACCTAAGTCTAGACCCACTGTCACCTCGATCTAGACCTCTTTCATCTAGGCTCACTCCTAGGGAAGCCAAGGGGGGTAGACCCTATTAAACTATGTCAAGTTTGATTAATGATCTAGGAGTTAATTGAGTTAATTGTTAAGAAAACCCAACCCAATGAAAGGCAGCAAATGCAAAAGTGCAGTTCCTTTAATGACAAGCAAACCCATTATTTGGAAACAACAATTAAACCAGTGCCTAAAGATCAACAAAATGGAGTCAATAAGATATACAACAAAAGTACAATTATATAAGAATGAACAATATTACGAGATATCCACAATGAGAAGTAACTTTACACTTAGAGAAATTATGTTCCAATAAATAAAGAATGCTAGAAATAAGAAAGATTTGAAACAAGTATTCACATGAAAAATAAATGCTTGAAAGTAAATTGCTTGAAAGAGTAACTTGCTTGAAAATTAAATGTTGTGAGAGAGTGTGTAGGTTGATTTTAACAAGTTTTAAGTCTCTCTTGAATTAAGGGGAAATTTAGTGTGAAAGATGCAAGCCTAGACTATGTGACTATCCCTAATTCTTATCCCGTCAACCAAAAGGAATTGCTAGGTGCTCAAGAAGAAGAGCAAACAAGGTTTCTCCCTAGCTCCACAAGTCAAATCCGGAATGCTTGGGTGCTCAAGCAAGGAGTACACATAGTGTCGTGAAGCCGTCCTTGACTTCAAACCCTTGTAGCCTCCCAAGTCACCCTTTTTGGTGGTAGAAGCAATAATAATTGGGTGCCTAATTAATCTAGCCTCTCAATCCTTTGCCCTTTCTTAGTTATCCAAGATTCACAAAGTGGCAAGGGGAGGGAATACAGGGCAAAGGTGGGGCACAAGTTTGATTACTTTGCAACAATTTGAAATTTAGACTAGCCTTCACGATATTGCATGGATGGCAAGGCTAATCTCTTTGCAAGGTGTGGACAAAACTAAAAGAATTAGATGATTTGAAAATAAAAGAACCACACAACTATGACACAAGATGGAGGACAAGCCTACTGATTTTGGCCAAGGTGAGTAAATAAAATAAAACAGAAAATCAAATCTAAATCTAGCCTTCATGATATTGCATGGATGGCTTAGCCAATCATATTGCAAGGTGTGGGCAAAAACACAAAAAATATTTACACTTTACAATAAAATTTAAAGTGGAGAGAATGCAAGCCCAAGAGACTCTCTTGCGCTGCTTACAATGTTTAGAAAGTGAAGTAGAGAAGAGGGTTTGGTACCAAGATCCTTGGATGGCTCCTTGAGTGTCTTGGGGCTAATAAGATGCAGAAATCCTCTTCTAACCTGCAAAAACCTGCAAAAAACAGAAAGATCTTTTCGCTGGAAATTGCTAAAATGACTTGGAAAATATTATTTCAGATTATCACAATGAACATAAATAATTAAATAAAAATTTATGAACATAATAGAGAGATTAGATTGCAGATTTTTATGAAAATAAAGCTAAAAACTGATAGATATATGGCTGAAAAATAAAACAGAAAAATATAGAAGCTTTATGTGGATGAAAAAGATGGATTTCCAGATCTGAAATCCCTTCTCCAAGCCTATGGTAACCTGCATATTTTTGTAAACCCTTGCTACAAAATACAAAGAAGGTGAGTGTGATCTAACAACTTGCAAAATATTTTCCAAATCAATTAGAAACAACTCACAAAGACTAATATTAAGACTACTACTAATCTATCCCAAGCAATGCAAGCAAGAAAATACAAAAAAAATAAATTGCAGCGATGTTACCTTATAAACAACAAAAAATGGCTCCAAGAATACTCCAAGAGACACAAGATATCCTCCAAATCTTCTATTGTTTTCACCAAGAAAAGATTTGCCCAATGGCACTGAGAATCATGAGAGAAAATGGGAGCGAATGAGAGAGATTGGGGAGATTTTGGCATAGTAGAGTTGTTGTGAGAAAATATGTGAAAATGAGAGGGGATAGGCTTTCTTTTATATGAGGGAGAGAGGAAAGATCTCTCTTGGATGAACTCCAAGTGTCACACATCCAAAATAGATGGACAAATTCAAGGAGGGCACACTTTTAGGGTTTTGGTAGTGGTTAGGGTTTGAGGGGGTGAGAGGGGAAGGGGGAAAACACCTTTTCCTTTCACCCAACATAAAGTTAGGCCATAGGAAAGGTTCACTTAAGGTTTTGACATCTTACTCACTTTAATTTTTATTTGCCCATAAGTTCATGAGCAAGGGGGGGTGCACTTTTCATTAGGGAGTCATGACTTTTGGTTGTTGGCTTAGCATGGGGGGGTCTTCTAAGTGGAAAATCACTTTTCCAATTTAGGAAATACATTAGGAATCATTTTCCCACTTTCTCTCATGACTTTAATCATTTTTACAATTTTTGGCTTATTACCTTAGCCAATTAAATGTTGAGTTTTGACTGACTTGGACTCCTCATGGACAATGACCTAGCAAAACTTGGCCAATTGAGCTGAAACTTGGTCCAAGGGTGTAGGGGGTCATCTTCCATTTGATTTGAGTACTCACACCCTTATACAAAATCCACAAGGACCAAATTTTTACATTTTATATCAAAAATAATTAAAATTTCCAATTAACGGAAAATTTTAATTATTAAAAGATCCTATCAAAACTTAATAGAATTCCGCAATGTTGAATTTTAATGAAGATTTGTACCTTGGACAAGTGGCTCCTATGGGTTTTTAAACTTTTACCTAGGAATGTGGTCCACAACTTAAAAGTGGGTCTTTTTCATAAAGTCACTTTATAAGTGGTAAAGTGAATTTTAAATTAGAAAGTGAAAAGTGACTTAGGAACTTAAAGCACCAAGTGGGTTTTTATTTAAGTTGGGTGAGTGAAATTAAATAAAGTGAATTTAATGGAGCATTTAATTCTCACCGTTGATCTTGGGCAATGTGAGCCCTTGGATCAAAAAGGTAACCTAAGAGTCACTTAGGGATTCTAAAGGAGGAAAAAGATCAAAAACGAATTCATTCTTTCCATGAGAGATTGAGAGGTTGAGAGAGAGCAAGAACAGGAGAAGAGTTTCTATTTTCTGAAGAGGAAAGAGTAGCAAAGAGGAGGCATGATTTTCAAGGCAAAGCTGGGCACGCAAATCGAGGCAGCCAACAACATTAAATAATCCGTACGGTACGGATTTGGGACAACAGAGTTTACTGTACCTGTTCAGCATACTCAGCAGCACGCAAAACGAGGCAAAGAGGGCGCATTTATTAGTCCGTACAGCTGTACGGCCGCCGTACAGCAGCAGCTAATTTCTGGACACATTTCTCAAAATTCCGTACAGTCCGTACGGTACGGCTGTGTGTGCACGTTTTTCGAGGTGGCTGTGGTTGGTTTTCTTCCTGTACATTTCAAGCACGGAAATCGAAGGGAAGAGATAAGTAATTGCTGTTGGTTTATTTTTGCTGATGTAATTTCCAGATTTGAAGAAATAAGAAGAACTCCCT
>JASDQU010308127.1:32977-64852 GCA_032191745.1 Picea mariana | reverse complement strand
TATCACTCATGCTCCCCCTGGAACCATGCCTTTGTCCTCTGCATCTGATAAATCTGCTCCCCCTAGAACCATGCCTCTGTCCTCTGCATTTGATAAATCTGCTCCCCCTGGAACCATGCCTCTGTCCTCCGCATCTGATAAATCTCTCCCCCTTTGTCATCAATGGAAAAGGTATCTTTCCATCTGGGGCTGCTCCACCTGACAGACTGTCCTCTTATGGTGTTTCCTCATGTACATCTAAGACATATAAGATAAGCATTCAAAAAACATTAAAAAATCATTCATTTTTTGAGTAGAAATAACTCCAAGTCTTTGGCAAAGATATTCAAAGGCTTCCTGTGGAACTGGTTTTGTAAAGATGTCTGCCACTTGTTCTTTTGTGCCCACATACTCAACTCTGATGTTCTTTTCTGCAACCTGTTCCCGTAGAAAGTGATACTTGATTGGAATGTGCTTCGTCTTGGAGTGCATCACCGGGTTTTTTGAGATATTAATGGCACTTGTATTATCACAATATATTGGAATGGGCTCATCATACTCAACCTGTATATCTGTCAAAGTTTGTTTCATCCAAAGAACCTGTGTACAACATGTTGTTGCTGCAATATACTCTGCCTCGGCTATAGATAGAGATACCGATGATTGTTTCTTACTTAGCCATGATACCAAACACTCACCTAAGTAGAACGTTGCTCCACTGGTGCTTTGTTGGTCATCAATACAACCTACCCAATTTGCATCTATGTAGGCAATAAGTGATAGATATTTTCTTTTTGGATACCATAATCCAAATTCTTCTGTTCCTTTGAGATATCTGAAGATCCTCTTTACTGCTAATACATGTGATTCTTTTGGTGCTGCTTGAAATCGTGCCACCTATCCAACTGCCTGCATTACATCCGGTCTGGATGTTGTCACATATAGTAGGCTGCCAATCATTGACCTGTATTGCCTTTGATCTTTAGACTTCGAATCATCATCTTTGTTCAACTTACAACTGGTTTGCATGGGAATGATAATTGGTTTGCAATCTTCCATTTAGAACCTCTTTAACATTTCTCTGATATACTTGGTTTGAGAAATAAAAATTCCTTGGTTGCTTTGATGTATCTGAAGTCCCGGAAATAAGGATATTTCTCCAAGTAATGACATTTCAAATTCATTATGCATGTCTTTTGCAAATTTTTGGCTTAACCTGTCATCCTCACTACCAAAAATAATATCATCAACATAAACTTCAATTAATAAAATATTACCTTGACTTACCTTGATGTAGAGGTTGTTGTCTGCACTTCCTTTTCTGAACCCTGTCTGCTGCAGATACTTATCCAGTCTGGAGTACCATGCTCTAGTATCTTGTTTTAGACCATACAAGGCCTTCTTTAATTTACACACATAGTCTGTGTTCTCTGACAATTGAAATCCTTCTGGTTGTTCAATGTAGACTTCTTCTTCAAGTTCCCCATTAAAAAAAAAACTGATTTTACGTCCATCTGATATACTTTAACATTTTTGGAGCATGCATAAGCTAAAAGCAAATGGATTGCTTCCATTATGGAAACTGGGTCAAATGTCTCTTCAAAGTCGATTCCTTCAATCTGTGCATATCCTTTACATACCAATCTAGCTTTGTTCCTTGTAACCTGTCCATCTTCATTCAATTTATTCCTGAAAACCCATTTTGTGCCGATCACATTCTTATTCTTTGGTCTTGGAACCAATTCTCAAGTGTCATTTTTCTCTATTTGATCTAATTCTTCATCCATGGCCTTATTCCAAAATTCATCCTTGCTGGCTTCCTCAAAATCATTTAGTTCAATTGTAGATAAGAGTGCTAGGTGTATTTGTTCTGGTGAACGGATTCTTCTTCTAGTCTCAACTCCTGCATCTTTGTTCCTGATAATTTGATCTTAAGGATGATTCTTCTGTACTCATTTATTGGGTGTCTTTGGAGATACTTGCTGGACTTTCTCTTCTTCTTCTGTTAGATTCTCTTCATCTTCATCTTCCTCTTCTACTTCTTTTTCATCTTCTTCTTTGAAAAGTTGTTCCATTGATTTGTTTTCTTCTTCCTTTGATTCTGGTCTGCCTGTTTCATCAATTGTTACGTTGATGCTTTCCACAACTTTGTTTAATCTTAGATTGTAACACTTGTATGCTTTCCTTGTACTTGAGTAACCAACAAGTATTCTTTTGTCCGCACGAGAGTCAAACTTTCCCATTCTGCCATCTTCTCTTTTGATGTAGCATTTGCTTCCAAAAAATCTGAAGTGCTTCACATTTGTTGGTCTTCCTTTCCATAGCTCGTAAGAATTTTTATCAGTGTTGTTTCTGAGCATTACTCTATTTTGAATGTGAACTGATGTATGCACTACCTGTGTCCAAAAAATATCTGTCAATTTGTTATCCATTAGTATTGTTTGAGCCATTTCCTGTGTAATTATCATCCATTACGATAATGTTCCTTTTTCTTTGAACCACTCTCTGAACCAATCTATGAATCCATGCTCTCGTCCACTATCATATATCTATTAAAAACTGCTAAGTCTTCTTACAAATCCATCTCTGTCCATACTGTCCAAGACTCTACTTGCACAACTGTCCATAATGCTAACCCATTTATCATTATACTATCAAACTGTACTTTTGCTAACTGATTGCTCTGAATATGTCTTCTCAAACTCTGCAAGCTACTCGAAGGATGGTTCTTTGGTCTGTCACAGCTATCGCATAGACCCCCCTGTCGAATATTCATATTACTTGGGAGTCTCTAAGTTGGATGGCTTAGAACAATTCCTGTTATGATGTGTATTCATCATCATCTTCATTGGTAGATTCATTATCTCTCTGAGCTTTGACTTCTTTCTTTCTATCTGTGGATTCATCTTTCACTACAATGTCTGAAAGTACCATCTCTTGAACCTATTCCTTATTTACCTATCCTTCCTTTCTTTCAGTTATTTTCTAAACCTTTCTGTATCTAACATCTTTCCTTTTCTCTGTAGAATTTTTTTCATCTCATTTTATTGTCAATCTTGTGATCTCTGGTACCTAGTCTTTGTTTACATGTTTTTCATGTTTTCTTATCCATATTTTCTTATATCTGATATCAATATTCTCTTTCATAGAAGTATCGATCATGCTTCTACAATCACTAGCTATGTGTCCATAGTTATGACATTTGTAACACTCAATGTTACGTGCGACCACATAGGCATGATCTGCTTGAACATTTCTCTTGAACATTTCTTTTATAATCCCTGCAATCTGCAACCTTATGTCCAAAGTTAGTACAATAAAAACAATGACCATAAAATAAATTTTCATACCTGGGAGTGAATGATCTTCTTTGTAGCGTAGTCCTTCTGAATTTTTTCTTTCACTAATCATGATCATGATTGGATATTTTGTGTGGCTTGAACATGGATGGTATTCTTGAAGATGTATCTTCAATAGTTTTCTTAGATTTTGGTTGACCATGAATCCTTCCTTTGAGTACTTCTGCATAACTCTTTCTATTTTCTTCATTCTTGTTTTCTAGCAACGTAGAGTGCTTCTCTTCATTCTCTACAACTGATGTGGATGTTTCTGTCTCTTCAACTTTCTTGTTGAGCTTGTCGATTTTGACTCTTAGTGTGATAACTTCTTCTTCAAGATTCTCAACCTCTTCTTCTTTCTTCATTATCTGAGACTTCATGACCTCTTCTGTTCTCTTTGCTTCTTCAAGTTGGATTTTCAATGCAATTATTTATTCTTCCATTCTTCTCTCTTCTTGACCAAACTCTTCCTCAAGTTGGTTTAAATCATTGGTTCTTTCCTTGAGATGATCCATCAATATATTTTCTCTGTGTTGTTATGTTGGCTTCTAAACATTTCTTTTGATATTCTAGAGTTTCTTGATGACCTGTTGATCCTTTTTAGAACCTTGAACACTTTGTTTTTGCGTCATCAATTCTTTCTTGGATGACTTGTTTTCTTCTCTTTCTTTCCTTAGATATTTAATTGCACTGATCAATTTTTCTTTGTAAACAACTTCTGCTTCATCATACTCTTCCTCTTCTGAATCTGTCTGACATGATGATCATCTTTCTTCTTGTTTTGTATCTGCATATTCTTTGGCATTTTCTGAATCTGTGATGGGTGAAGAATATATGTCATGTAACTTATCCCAAAGTTCTTTGGCTGATGAACATTTACCAACCTTTTCTCTTACCGGTTTAGGTAATGCTTCCCAAATGAAATCCATTGCTATTTTGTTATTCTTCTTCAATTCCTTCTTGGTTGCAATCTTTGCCCTTTTTGAACCATCATATCCTATAACAACTGATAGCCAAATATAATGTCCCTATGCCTGTAAAAATACTTCTGTCCTTCTGCTCCACATCTCATACTTAAAACCATTCTGACCATTAAACATTGGTACTCCATTCTCAGAATAATCCATGATCTCCTTCCAGTGGTTAAACTATTTCCTGAAGGAACCTTGCTCTGATATCAATTGTTGGATTACTGAGAGGGGGGGTGAATCAATAATAGAGAAATTTAATCCCTTTTTAACCATATAATCCAAGTGTTATATCAATGAAGCATTATCATCCAATAATTTCAGAGTAAACAAGCAATGAACAAATGAAAAATCATACATATACACAGTACACCAGTGTTTTACATGGAAACCCAAATCGGGAGAAAACCACAGAATGCTTTTTCTTATATGTTTTGAAGAATTACATTCATTGGAAGCACCAACTTCCTTTGTTTTCCAGCTGCAACTGGAAGGAGGCTCCAACCCCCTAGTTTCTCAGGCTACAACCTAAGGGAAGATCCAACTCCCCAATTCTTTGGATACAACCAGAAGGATGCTACAACCCCCTATGTTCTTTGGCTACAACCGGAAGGTGGCTACAACCACCTGTCCTTGCCCTGTCCTGCCACCTTGAAGTAGAAGTAGAATGATGGAACCACTGTCACACTACCACTGTGAGATATACCGCTGTAAACCTGTACCAATAAATCTGAACCATGCATCAACCATGCATCAACATGTACCTCAACATGTAATCAACCTGTACCATAAACAAGTGCATCAACCATGCACCAACCTATAATCAACCTATACCATAAACAAGTGCATCAACCATGCATCAACCTGTAATCAACCTGTACCATAAACAAGTGCATCCAACCATGTACTAAGTATGTACAAATCATGTGTCAACTACTCATCAACTATGACTCATAAATAGGTATCAACATCATCAACTATACACCTCATGTATGTGCGCCAACTCATCAACTACTTGTCTCAACCATGTACTCAACATGTACCACAACCAAAAGCCCTCATCAATTTCATCATCCAAATATGATTTGTAACTCTGTAATAGACCTAGTGTATATGATCACATTCCTGCAAACCTTCCTTAACTTTAAAAACAAGAGACTAGCATTTTCATCAAACTTTTCTTTAGTCTCACATGCCTAGTTTTGGATTAGTCAACAACCCTAACTTGAAGTAATCATAACTTTGAACCTATAATGTATAAAGCTTTGAAACTGATACAAAATGTTCTTCAGTGTGTTTTATGCAATTCCTCCAAGTGTCACTACTTGGAACCTCTCAGAAAAGGATTTATAGCAAAAATGGCATACCTTGTTGAATTCTGGCTTATTCTAGAGAGCGACCTTGTAGAGCGTTCCCCGCACAAAATATTTGATGAATCGACCTGAAATAGTTAAAAAAAATACTACAGACTATCCCCTAACCAACACATTTGGTCTCACTAAATTTTTATATGTTATGAAGAAGTTATGACGTTTTTACCCGAAACACCTAATTTTGACTAGTTTCAGGACTGGCCACAAACCCTATTTTCCATTGAGTGTAACTCCCAAAATACAATGAACCACAAGATAAATTTTTTACCACAGATACTTGAAAATATTTTCTCACTTGCATAAAAATTTCACAGTCTGAATCATTATAGAAAAAAATTTATAGCAAAAATGGTGAGATGACCTGTAAATAACATACCTTAGAAAGCACCATCAAAAGAATTTATCCTTCCTTGCATTTCAGCCTTCTTTTCTTCACCTTCACTCAGAATTCCATTTTATATATCCTTGGTTACCTCAGACACACATATGGATATTCAATATGCTCAAGTGTGATACAAATGAGAGAGCCTTGCCTCTTATTTATACTCTCCAAGTAGCTTCCTTAAAAACATCTTCTAGGTCACTTGGCCCACTTTCCTTATTTTAGAGTTGGGTCCACTTCTAATTTCTCCATTAAATTTATTATTGAAATAATTTATTGTGTATTCACTTTGAATTATAATACACTCATTACTTCACTTTATTATTTACCTTTTAACATCTCTTAAACCACTTTGACTACTTTGACCTTTTGGGGCTTCTAGATGACATATGAGGGTCCTCCAACTTCGTAAGGCCATAACTCTCAAACCGTGAGGAGTTATGTGACGTTCTACATACCACAAGAAATGAAATGACATGTAATATCCATATAGAATAGTATTATCTGAAAATATATCATAAATCATACCGTTACCCATCAAATAAACTTGGGTCTATTACCCAAACCTGGGGTCTCCAACTTCTCATGGCCATAACTCTCTAACTGTGAGAAATTATGTGATGTTCCACATACCACCGGAAATGACATGACAAGCACTATACATCTAGGATATTTTCCCTGACGAATTCACTTTCCTTCATGTTATCCATAATTTTGGTTGTCATAATGATGTAATAATGATGGAGAAATCAGGCTCTTCACTAGAACACTTTCATGAGAAAAGTTACATTTGTTTGCTTTCAGAAATCATACTTTTAAGGGAGGCTCGCAGGCTACCTATATATTTGCCTGCGAGAATGCATGATTCTCGCAGGCTTCGTTAAGCTGGAGTGTGAGCAGTTCGCACTGTACCTAACTATTAGGGTGTGAACATCTTCTAAAGGAAGGAAAAGGATAAAATCTCGAACCTTCTAGAAGGGAATCTTCTAGAAGGATGAGTTGGCGTTTGAATGGTTGTCAAATACTGGTTTTTATGATATCTTGGGATCATTCCTATCCAAGTAACTAATCTATTTTCTCCTATATATTGAGGGGAATGCTCATGGAAAAGGTTAGAAGCAAACTAGCAAGAGATTGATTGGAGAATTAGTGAAAGATTGTATGAAGGACTGATACTACAGCAGCTAGAGACACCAGCAAGGTCATCAAAAGTGGTTGATTTTCTTCATGCATGAGCAAGTGTGTGTGTTAGAGCTAGGAGCCATCGAAAGGAGGCTTTCAAACATCAAGGCTTAGGTTGTAAGTTTCACTTTCTATTAATACAATACAGTAATGTGTCCCTTTCCCATAAAGTTGATTGCACTTTATTACATAACTCCTTGATCATATGTATAGACTAACTGTTGAATATATTGAGTTGTTTTCACTTCAATTGGTTTGAACTGTCTTGGTCTGGACTGCGGAAGAGCATCGCAGCAAAATTGGTACAACAAATACCCAAGGAAGCGATCATATGGTATGTTCATGATTCTTGCCTCCTAGTTCATTCAATAGTTAAATTCTAGGGAAAGAGTATCATTCTGTCCTGTTTTGTTCTATATCTAGGTGGATCTGGGGAGATCGGTTTGTGTCCGCACTCACGGATTTATCCTATAACAAAATTGGCGACTCCACTGGGGAACCATTCCCTTTTTCTTTATGGTTTTTGAGTTTTTCTGTGGCCATTTTCTCTTGATTATTTTTTCTCCTGTCTTGTCTGTCTCTGAGTCTTCAGGATATCCTGATAGACTTACTGGGTCTAGAAGCTTTTGTCATTTTTGCTTTCTCTTTCAAAAATTTTGTCATCTTCAGGAGTTCTCGCATTGTGTTTAACTTCAGCCCGCGAGAACCAGTCAGGTTCGCACCCTGCATATAGGGTCCAGTGCGAACACCTCACACCTTGCTACAAGGTTGCCTACGAGAATCTAAGATTCTCACACTGTGTAACACTGCTTGCCTGCGAGCAAGATTTTTGAAAATTTTGAAATTGAGTTTTGGTTTTTCCAACTGCTCAGATCAGTTGAATTACCTCTTTTGGGCTTATTGGATCTTTGATTTATATATCTCTTGCTTCAGTTTGCTTGCTTGAACAGATTTAGGGTTTCAAGGTTTTTTCTTGCTTTTGTAGCTTGACTTTCATTTCTTGGCTCTTATTGGCAATTTCATTCTCTCTGACTTCTGGAGTTGAGTGTGTCTGATTGGCTGAGAACCAGTGATTGGTAGAGAGTTAAGTGTTTGGTGTTTCTCATTTTCTTGTTGGTTTGAAAGCATATTTTCGTTTGCATTGAGAAGACTATTTGGTTTGTTCTTTGTTCTTGTTTTCGTTGAAAGAGTTGATTGGGTTGTTATTGCTTGATTCTTTGTGATTTGATTTTCTGCTCTCTGATTGATATACTGCGAGTTCTTTTTGGAAAGTGAACACATTTGTTTTCTTCCATCAAATTGTTTTTGTCATTTACAAAACATTGAAAATCAAATTTTAAAAATTGTTGAAGCTTTGAAAAAGAAAACATAGTACATTGTCATTTGATGAATGATTGTTTGTATTGACATTGGAAAAATGAAATTTTGCATATGATTCGTGGTTGATTTAGAAAACTTCTCTCTCTCCCATATATAGGATTCATTGAACGGAAAGTGTTATTTTTTATTTTCATTCTTGCACTATTTGGGTCAGAGTCATACACACATGAGTTTCATTTATGTTACCTTTGAGTAAACAACAACCATTAAAAACATTGTGTAATCTTAAAATGTATCTAGTAACTCTTTTCTAGGGCTCTTTTACACCAACATTTAGTTGGGCTAGTGCTTTGGAGTAGGAAGAGAGATACACTCTCCAAAATCTCAAAACACACAATAGCATCTTGAGTTAGGGAGTGTTAAATTCCATTTGCAACATATTGTCCTGGGAAGCCCTTCTAACACAAGGGTCAAGCACTAGGTCGCATTGGTGTTGGCAGAGTTACTCACCCTGCTTTGTTTACATCAGTGTAGAGATTGCACGTATTACGGGGGTCACTCCGAGATATACCCACAATTATGAGTGGAAGCCTTTGAGTTGATTTCGGGCTAGATACCCTGCCCTTGCATGTGGATCATACTGATGACTGTTCCCCCAGGTTTTACTGTTGTTTGTGGTGACCTTAGTGGCTTATCTCTCTAGGTTCTTACCCAAGGTGACTGTGAAGGGGAAAGTCTTCACGGTACCTGGAATTGACGTTGATCAAACTCACTCGGGCTCCTTGGAGGGTATACCCATGATTATGTGTGGGAGCTTGCACCAGGGTGTAAGTCCGTTAAGCAGGTCGTCAACATAACTTTTCCATCCTAGCCCCGCCCCTTCTTGTCTCGTTGTTACGACGTTGGATTTCATCACCAACTAGTGGCTTCAAAATTAGAAGGTATTGTTTGCTTGGTGATTGTCTCCTAGTTTTTGTTTACTAGTGTGTGTTGTTGGTTTCTCGAAGTTGAACTTAGGATTTTCTTCGTGGAGCTTGTTACTTTTTTACAATTGCTCCCCCACGACGTTCACGTAGAATGCAAGGTTTATCTCCAGAACATCTGGATGGTTCTCAACCCTTGCCTACTAGTACACTTGAGGGCTCTCCTCATCAGAGTGAAGTCCCAGTTGTTACTCCACCACACGTAGACACAAGTGAAGTCCAAGACATTTCTACACCACCTCCACAGGTAGAACGCACTGATTCTCTAGAAGATTTTCGAATTACCAATACTAGAGAGGACTATCGCATTTGTCGTGGTGAACGACCTGTTGTGCGATTAAATTCTTCTGATGAAACCGCTGTTACATCTTCTGAATCAATCGTTAGGCCTTCTCCTGGTGTAGTAGGCCAAGATCCTTTTTGGTCTGGTAATTTTCGAAGAGTCCTTTTTGGTACTGAGTCACCTACCGTTTACGAAATCAACCCTCCGGTGTTTCCTGAGATAGAAACTACACCAGAGACTACTACTTATCATTTTGTTCTTCCTCCTGAGATGGCCCATCTCACGAATACTACGAGTGTCCAAACCGGAATTACTGCAGCTACTCTTGCTCCTATTAATACCCAGCGAATGCCTGAGGTTAACCCAAATTTACCTCTTAGTTACCATGCGTTGAATGCTTTGTTGAATGCTTCCAATCCAACACCTCCGCAAGCCCCAACCAGTTCTCCAGGTGGTCCTCCTTTTCCTGGGTATGATGTTCCTCATTTTATCCCGACACTCCCACCGTTTTCTTCTGGCAATCCTAATCCTAGTGGCATTATCCCGACTGTTGCAACAAACCCACAGATTCCTGTTGGTGGACAGGGTGGTACAGTTCCTTTTCCTTTTCCCGGACATAACACAGTTACTACGCCACCTACGGTTGGCACACAACTTTCGGTCGGAACTATACCTACGATGGGGGGACCAACCTCACCTTTTGGACAAAACATACCTCCTAAATTGGCCCAGTATTGGAATCAGCTTCTACAAAACTTTTTTCAAAATGTTGGGGGGAAACAAACTGTCCCTACGGTGGGACAACCATATCTGGGTATAACTAATCCTATTTGGGGTCAGAGTCACACTACTCAGCCTCAGGTCCCTACTCAAACTCAAGGTTACAATCCTTGGGGTTACTACCCTATCCGGCCACCACCGAATCAGCCAGGGTCTTCCCTCTACGGACAGTCTGCTTATGGTCCTACTGGTTTGCCAACAGGGCTTCCACCCCAAAGTAACCAGTACCCACAAGTGAATCGACAATTTCATTTTCTTGCTACTTTGGACTTGCCAGATTTGTCTAGGATTTTGAATGATCCTATTCGTCACTCTCCCCAATGGCCTGCTATTCCTCCTAAGCTTCCATTGGATATTACGAAATTCAATGGCAAGGCGGGAGAGGACCCAAATAATCATGTCATGACTTTTCATTTATGGTGTTCGTCCAACTCTTTGATGGATGACTCCATTCACCTACATCTTTTTCAAAGAACTCTTACTGGTTCTGCTGCGAAGTGGTATATTGAATTGCCACGGGGTTTCTTCTCCGATTTTAACACCCTGGCTATGGCTTTTCTTACACATTACCAGTTGCCGATCCGTTATGATACTGGGACTGAGGTTTTAACTTCTTTTGAACAAACTAAAGGCACTCATGTCTCGGATCATATACATGAGTGGAGACGGAGACGACGTCTCATCAAACTTGAGCTCCCTGATCAGTTACTGGCCGAATGGTTCACGAAATCCTTTGTGAACGAGATTGGTAAAGACATCTCCATGGGTGGCGTTGTTATGGAGGAGCAGGCTATAAGTCGTGCCCAATATCTTGATCTCGTTTATTCGCAAACGGGGACATTTTACGATTTGTTACCTGAACTATCCTGTCCTGGTACTTCCAGCGCTTCAACTACTCCAGCTGCCTCGCATGCAGCTGATGGTGTGATTGGTACTACCCATACCCACTCACATTCTGTTTCAAATACAACCTCTAAATCTACGTCTTCTAATGTTCAAAATGCTCCGTCTCCTACCGCTCCCACCGGTAAAACCTCTGAGGTGAATGTTGTTCAATCTACCCCGACTGGTAAAGGTAAATCTAAAAAGGGGAGAGGCAAGAATAAGGAGGGCAAGAATAATAATCCAACAGAACAAACTAAAAATGCTTCTGTTGACAAGCGGGATAAGCGCAAACCGCAGTACCCTTGCCTTATCTGTGGTGACGATCACTATACAAAGGATTGTCCTCGACGTGCCGAAGTTACTAAGTTCCTTCAAGGAACGCCAAAACCACCTACGCCGGCAGTCTTGTCCCAACCCTTCCTGTCTCAGCAACAGGCCTCGTTGGTCATCCATGACCAACCCTCTACTTCTACGACATCATATGTTTTGATGTGCTCTGGTGATTCTAAGAAGAACGACGTTGCAATCGCAACTAGAGCCAAAGATTATTCTCCATCTAATGAGAAGGTTGACGATTTACCTCCTGCTTTGGTACAAACCTCTCCATCGACTCCACCTACCAACGGTCCTCTTCATCTCGAACGATCGAGCCCTGATACAGTCCTACGACCCCCTAAGGGTGTTGTTCACAATTCGGTTTTCAATCCTCATGCTCGTGCGGCCCAAAACTACAGTATTGTGGAAGATCTGGCCCAAGCACCTTTAGCGATGTCTGCCCTTGAAGTCCTTCAGTCTTGTCATGCACAACGAAGGGCTCTGTTGAAAGCTATAGGTGGAATTGATCCTACAGATTCGAATTTGATAGTCTTTGACTTGGAAGATCATATTCCAAGGTTACCCCCTCAGCTTGCGTTTCAGATACAAGTTGTTGTCGCCGACAAGAACATTTGACGAACTGTTATAGATGAGGGTGCCTCTACGTGCGTAATGTCTCTTGCTTGTTGGAAATCCATTGGCTCTCCTCCTTTAAATGAATCACAAAATACGCTGAAAGCCTTTAATGGCTTTGGTTTTAAGCCTTACGGTGTTCTCTCATCGTTGCCTGTCACTCTAGAAGGTAAGACCGTCCAAGTTGAAGTGGAAGTTTTCGATGCTCCCTTAGATTATAATCTTCTTCTTGGTCATAGCTGGGTAGATTCTATGCGCGTTGTTGTGTCAACACTTTTCCGTGTCGTACGATTTCCTCACCAGGGAAAATTTGTTACAGTTGATCAACTTGCCTTCTTTAATTCCGATACTCGTACTGGCAATGTGCCGTTTATAACTAAAACCCCGCCGGGTTACGAGAATGTTGGTGTCGGTCTTTTAAAAGACTCTTCATTAATGGGCACTTTCCCCATTCCACCACCACCCGATATTCCACGCCCGTCAGTTGCTTCTATTAATATGATCTCCGTTGTACCTCATGAGCTTCCTGTGTCTTTTGACCCTTGGATAGCCCCTGATCCAGGAGATCATACTCGTTTCGGTGACGTCATGTCGTTGAGTCCGGTTGAGTCTACTTATCAAGCCATTCAATTGACAACCCTTTCTACATCTTCTCTTGATGAGTTGTCTCCTGATCCTTTTCGGGTTGTTTTCCCCACTGACGAGATGATCATGTCCGTCATGGAAGACACCCCTTGGGACGATGGGCATCATCGTTCCATACTCTTTCTGGAACAACACACTCTCGAGAACTATCAACGGATTTCGACTTTGTCGACCATTGTTATCATATCGACCGTTCCCGGATCTACACATGATGTGTTTGCGGAAGGGAACCTCAGTAATATTTCTCCCACGATTCCCATTGATATATCAGTTAAACCTGGGATAGTTGAAAATGTTCATATTGGAGCTTCGTGTTCTCCCGAAGAAATTGTCACCTACACATCTCTGCTTAAAGAATTTCATGACATCTTTGCCTGGAGTTACGAAGAGATGCCAGGTATCAACCCTGCCATTGTGGTGCATGAGATTAAGACGTACCCTGGAGTAAACCAGTCCGGCAGCGCCTCCGTCCTATCCATCCACGGAAAGTGGCAGCTATCAAACTCGAAGTTGAAAAACTTCTTAAAGATGGTTTTATTTATCCCGTGGCTTTGACAGAATGGGTTTCCAACCCTGTACCGATTGATAAGAAAGGTGGTAGTATACGTGTTTGCGTTGATTATCGGGATATTAACAAAGCCTGTCCGAAAGACAACTTTCCAACCCCTTTCATCAACCAGATCGTCGATGACTGTGCCAGCAGTGAAATCTTTTCTCTCATTGATGGATTCTCTGGCTATAATCAAATTAACATCGCTTCTGAGGACCAACATAAAACTGCTTTTATTTGTCCTTGGGGTACTTTTGCCTATAGAAAACTTCCTTTCGGTCTTAAGAACGCGGGCGTGAAGTTTCAACGTGCTATGTCTTATGCGTTTCACGATATAAAGCATATCGTTCAACCTTATTTGGACGATTTGCCAGCTCATTATTTACGCCGATTCGATCACCCCATTCATCTCTGAGCAATTTTCGTTCGTTGTCAGTTCTATCGCATTCGTCTAAACCCGCATAAATGCGTCTTTTGCGTAGAATCCGACCGTCTTCTTGGTTTCATTGTTTCACGTCAAGGGATCCGGGTAGATCCTATTAAGGTTGAGGCGATTCTTAATCTTCCTCCTCCTTCTTCACTATGCCAGTTACAAAGTTTGCAGGGGAAAGAAAACTTTCTTCGTCGTTTCATCCCTAATTACGCCGAGATTACTCGTGGTTTTACACGTCTTCTAAAGAAAGGTTCAGAGTTTGTCTGGGATAAACTTGCAAACAGCGCTTTTGAAGCTTTGAAGTTGTCCCTCACAAAAGCTCCACTTCTTTTCCCTCCTGATTATAGTCGGGATTACTTTCTTTATCTTGTTGCTTTCGAGTATACTATCGGCATGGTTCTTGTTCAGGAGGATGATGCACATGATGAACATGTTATATATTACTTGATTCAAAGTCTTACTTCAACTGAAATCAAGTACCAACATGTTGAAAAACTGGCTTTGGCTGCTGTTCAAGCGGTTCAACGTTTTCGCCATTATATTCTCTCCAGGAAAACTACAGTGATTTCACATTGTAACCCCATGCAACATATTTTGACACGTCAATTGCTGGGGGGCAAGTACTCCAAGTGGATTTTCATTCTCCAGGAGTTTGACTTGGAATTCAATCGCGCCACGTCGAAGAAATCCTTAGTTTTTGCTGAGTTAATTTGTGATTTTCCCCACCCTGCCATAGAAAATGTAGCAATCGATTCATTACCTGATGAATCGCTTTTCCTTATCAACACTGATGATATTTGGTATGGAGATATCATTATATATCTCCAAACCCAGACTTTCTGTCATGCTTTGTCTAGTGCTGAATGACGTCGCATCCGTTATCAAGCTCGCCAGTACATTATCCTCGGAGATACTCTTTACCGTCGCGGCATTGACTTCGTTTTTCGACGTTGCCTGACTTTTGACGAAGCTGAGAAAGCTTTGAATGACTGCCATTCCAGAGCATGTGGTGGTCATATGTCTGGGTATGCTACTGCCCAGAAGATCTTACGTGCAGGATATTTTTGGCCTTCCTTGTTCAATGACTGCATTACTGCTGTTCAGAAGTGCCATGCCTGCCAGACCTACAATCAGAAAATTCGCTCGCATCCATCTCCCCTTCATCCTGTGGTCTCAGTTGGTCCTTTTGCAAAATGGGGCATTGATTTCATGACATGTCACCCTCACTCGGTCGGGGGGCATGGTTACATTATTGTAGCTGTTGATTACTTTACAAAGTGGGTCGAGGCGATGCCAACATTCGATAATACTGGAAAGACTGCAGCGTTATTTCTTTTCAACCATGTCATAACTCGTTTTGGTGTTCCTCAAGCTATCGTTACTGATCACGGTAGTCATTTTAGGAATTTTATGATGTCTGAACTTACAGAAAAGTTGGGTCTTCGTCATGATAGCTCAACACCCTATTATCCGCAAGCTAATGGCCAGGTCGAAGCAATCAATAAGGTTCTTATAACTATGATTCGACGGATGATAGGAATACATAAAACCAGCTGGCACACGATGTTGTTTTCGGCATTGTGGGCATATCGGACATCTGTTAAATCCGCTACAGGATTTACGCCCTTTCGATTAGTTTATGGCATGGAAGCCATTCTGCCAATAGAATGTGAGATACCTTCTCTGAAGCTAGCTGTAGAACTCTTACCCAATACTTCTACTGAAGAGGAACGTCTGTTGTATCTGATGCGATTAGACGAGACTCGACGTGACACTACTCTAGTAATAGAAGCCCAAAAGAAATGCGTCAAGGCACAATATGACAAGCATGTCAAGCCTCGCGTTTTCTCTGAAGGTGATCTTGTTCTTCTGTATGAACACGATAAATATGTCTTAGGAGCTGAGAAATTCGAACCAATGTGGCGTGGTCCTTACATTGTTCGCAAAGTTTTGGAAAAAGGAGCGTATGAGCTAGTTGATTATGATGGTATACCTTTGAGTGAACCCAGAAATGGGTTATACTTGAAGAAGTACTATGCATAAGTCATTTGTGCACAAGTACTTGTATTTTATGTATCATACTTTATGTGTGTTACTTTAGTTTGCTTTTGACGTTATCTGGTCTCTTCCCTTACGTGACGTTGTGTTTGATTGCCAGATGTCAGAGTATTCGCTACCTTATATTGGCTTCGCTGATGGAGCTAGTCGTAGTACTCAGAACCTAGCTTCCGCTGCATGGGAAATCTATGCCCCAACAAACGAGCTCATATCTTTACGAGGTGTATGTCTTGGCCGAGCAACCAACAACATCGCAGAGTATAGCGTCGTTATTGAATTATTGATTGATGCTATCTCTCTCAGAATTCATCATTTGGTTGTGCGACTTGACTCGCAGCTTGTAGTACTATAGCTAAGTAATGTCTACTCTATTCGAAGTCCTACTTTATTAAGGGTATATTTGCGGATTCGCCTCTTGGAACGGTATTTTGATCACATTGAATATCAGCATATTCCTAGATGTCTTAATACATTAACAGATGCTTTAGCTAATTATGAATTGGACAGACATTTAAATCACTTATAAATCAAACACATTACAATTCACACAATGTAAAGTAAACCGGTAGAAGCCGTTTGTATATATATAACGATCAAAAGAGTTTGTTTTTACAAAATGTTTGTCCGAAGACCAAAATATCAAAAATGAAGCTGATAGCTTCTACTTAGTGACGTCACGGATGACGTTCACGGTAGCACACTACTGCCCTAGCAACTCTGCGGAGCAGTCGACCCATAGCTACGGAAACCCCTACAGTGTGACGCTGATCGCGTCGTGGAATCTCTTCCAGAGTCATATCTGGAATGTCTGCTGTCAGACCCTCTAAATTTTGCTCCACGACCTGGTAATCTTCGGCATACTGCGGTACTACTGCTGTAGCTTCTCCTCGTCGCTGGATAGGAGAACTGGCAGCGAGTCTATATGCTCCAACATATGTGTTATCGACAAACGTTTGGTGTTAGTCTTCGGATAAATCTATAAAAACAAAAACATTTAAATATGTAAAAAATTCAAAAACATTTTAAAAAGGAAAATTTGTGTACTTCTTACCGAGGTCTCCCCACTCAGCGTCTTCAGGTAGTGCTAGATCTGGATCTCCTCGAAAATCCAACTCGGCATACGCGTAGTCATCAATCATCAGCATCTGGGTCTGCAACCAGTTAAAGAAAATATCGTCATATTTGACGATTGGTCCTGCCACGTGCCGTGCCATGAGTCGACACCATCGTAACATCCTCAGATCCCTAGGACCCGGAAACCTCCACTCAGCCTGTAGACGAAATACAGGGACCCTCTCTAGGAAGAAGGACACTAACAAAGATCCATATCCAAATTGTTTCAGATCCCCCCGCCTGCACTTAGTCAGTTGTTTTTTCATACTGCACAACACTGCATCAGCCCAGTTGAATACTCGGGGCTCAGTACACTCGATGGCGTACTGGAAATAGCTCTGCAATGCCATATGGGGAGCGGCACTTCCATCCATCCGAGCAATCGTGAAGAGAATAGTGTGGAGAGTCAAGTCATTTACTCCCCATATTACCAAATTCCCTTTCTTTCTTTCGGCCTCGGGTACGCAGTATTGGTTGCAATATTCACTCATTTTTAACCCGCCTGCTCTGCTGCCGGTCAGACTGACATAGGACCCACGCCTGGATAACCCGGTCAAGAAATATATGTTGATGTCAATAGCTAATGTGTGAGCTCCCACAATGAAAACTTGCTGGTCCGGATCCCACATTCGGACTAGATACTCCAATAATCGGACTTGGGCTCTCATGCTCGGAATACAGAAGTATTTTAAGAGACCGCAATCTCTTAATGTAGCTATGGTAGGAGGGTGATTTTTGACATTTGTGTTATCCTCCTCATGTTCTCGTTCTCGCCACTCAAGCACCATGCTTGTGGCTATTTACCTGCATAAGAAACATACAAAAATGATTAATGATCTTATTCATGAAATAAATTTTTTCTATTGGCTAAATGTTTCAAAAAAAATTTAGTTCTGCGCTGCTCGCAGGTGCCATATGATGCACAGTGCGAACTTCTCGCGGGCGGCTTAAGGCCCACCTGCGAGAACGAGTCATTCTCGCAGTCCCGTATGGGCCACCTGCGAGAATGTCTCCACTCACATATAGTTCAAAAAAAATAACTTAAAACAGAACTTTTAACCAATGAAATCAAGATTTTAAACCATGAAAAGATCAGGAATGAAGAACTTACCAAGATGCTGCTGACGGCTCGTCAAATGATCACTCGTAGCTCCCAGAAATCGCCACTGAATGCAGAGGGTAAAATGAGGGTTTTTGGAACTCAATGGTAAAAATGTGGAATGATATGGTAAATTTAGTTATTTACACATTTTAATTACTTTTACTATATCAAATGTGGGTTTTTTATGTTTATTTATTATTTAAACCTAATCAGTAATGTGAAAATGAGTGAAATGACTTGCAGGTATGAAACATTGATGATTACGAAAAGGATATGGACATGTTTTTCTTCGTTATGGTGTGATTCCGATTGTTTTTTATGGTTTTTACGAAAAACCTCGAGCGCCTTTTGTCCATTCTTGTGCTTGTGAAAAACATAAGAACGTGATCGAGCGTCGTTTTATCACTTTTTCGGGCTCGCTGTGGTTATACGAAAAAGGAACCCCCCTGGATTTTCCTTTAAGCTCTTTTCAGACTCTCTAAACATGAAAAGATTGCCGAGCGACCTTGCTATTTTCACGCTCGATAAAGTATTTGAAGTACGCGTCCTTCGAGCGATAGTTTAACCCTTTTTCGGTCTCGTTCGACTACTGTACGAAAAAGGAACTGAGAGAGTTCTCTTTTAAGTGTTTTTCCAAACTCTATAATCTTGAAAAACCTTCGAGTTTACTATCTCTGGACTCGTTAAACAAACATTGATAGACCCGTGATGGGACCGAACCACTCCTTCCTAGGGTTCGTAAAAAATACTCCGAGGGACTCGTCCGAAGGATGAGCTTATATCAACAAGCATATGTGATCCTCTTCAAGCTTGCGTAAAAATAAAGAGGTACTTGCCAGAAATGGTGGGGGGAAATTTGGGAAAGGGATATGTTCCATCTTTGTATTGATTGGCAGTAAGTGTCGCTCTTGAACATGACACCCCCTATTCATCATTTGAAGCCGGTTTGGGAAATCCATTTGTATCTCATTCGATTTGCTACAAGGTCATTTCCTGTGTCGTCTTTGAGTCAATACTGCCAAATCATTGGTCGTGTCATTCATATGTTCAAGAGAAGTCCATTTGGAACCTATATTGAGTCGGCCATCTGCAGTTATCCATTCTCTCTGTGTCGACCTTCCCTGTGTCCAAAGTCCAATTGTTAAGTGCTCTGTTTCGCCTTCAAACTCTGTTACTCATTTCGTGTCATTGATGGGGGATACATCAGGGCCCTCCTGTGACGAGTTTTTTTCCGTCGACTTCAGCGCATTATTCGGAATCAAGACTTAGAAATTATTTAGTACCTTGGAGCTTGCATGCCTCAATGGCAAGTTTCCTCGCTTTCGACAGTGGGTTTACATCATTGACCCCTGATCGAAAGATTTCGTCGGCTGTTCGACATCAACTCATTTATTCACAGTCGATGGATTGTGCTTTAGTACCTTGGGAGTCATTGACATCAATGGTGATTTCCCTTGCACTTGTTAACGGTTACATCAATGGCCGATAATCAAGTGGTTTCTACCATGTTCGACTTCGACACATGTAATCACATGGTTAGATTCGTACTTTGGGCGAAGAGATTGAAGACCCTGGATATTATCTTTGTGATCCAGGTTGCGATGGAGTATGTATAATTTGCGACACATAGATCCACTGTGTATGTTTCGTGGCTATGTTGTCTTGATTTAAACTTTGTCGCATAGATCCACAGTGTATGATTGGTGGCCATGACCTTTCTTTATGATTTCATCAATCTATGATCTGAGTATGGGAATTCCTACCTCAGAATTGATATATATGATATTCTGCCAATGCTTGGATGTTTGCAGGTTTCCGATTAGATGTGCTCTTGGTTCTTGACACACACATGCAGCTTACAAAGTCTATCGACTGTCACTGGTTCCAATCTCAGACTTTGGGGGTCATTCTGTTATCCATAATTTTGGTTGTCATAATGATGTAATAATGATGGAGAAATCAGGCTCTTCACTAGAACACTTTCATGAGAAAAGTTACATTTGTCTGCTTTCAGAAATTATACTTTTAAGGGAGGTTTGCAGGCTACCTATATATTTGCCTGTGAGAATGCATGATTCTCGCAGGCTGCGTTAAGCTGGAGTGCGAGCAGTTCACACTGTACCTAACTATCAGGGTGCGAACATATTCTAAAGGAAGGAAAAGGATAAAATCTCGAACCTTCTAGAAGGGAATCTTCTAGAAGGATGAGTTGGCGTTCGAATGGTTGTCAAATAATGGTTTTCCTGATATCTTGGGATCATTCCTATCCAAGTAACTAATCTATTTTCTCCTATATATTGAGGGGAATGCTCATGGAAAAGGTTAGAAGCAAACTAGAAAGAGATTGATTGGAGAATTAGTGAAAGATTGTATGAAGGACTGATGCTACAGCAACTAGAGACACCAGCAAGGTAATCAAAAGTGGTTGATTTTCTTCATGCATGAGCAAGTGTGTGTGTCAGAGCTAGGAGCCATCGAAAGGAGGATTTCAAACATCAAGGCTCAGGTTGTAAGTTTCACTTTCTATTAATACAATACAGTAATGTGTCCCTTTCCCATAAAGTTGATTGCACTTTATTACATAACTCCTTGATCATATGTATAGACTAACTATTGAATATATTGAGTTGTTTTCACTTCGATTGGTTTGAACTGTCTTGGTCTGGACTGCGCAAGAGCATCAGAGCGAAATTGGTACAACAAAGACCCAAGGAAGTGATCATATGGTATGTTCATGATTCTTGCCTCCTAGTTCATTCAATAGTTAAATTCTAGGGAAAGAGTATCATTCTGTCCTGTTTTGTTCTAGATCCAAGTGGATCTAGGGAGATCGGTTTGTGTCCGCACTCATGGATTTATCCTATAACACTTCATCTCATTATTCCACAGTTAAGCATGGGTTCTCTTAATCCACAAAGCATCTTCCCATGAGGGCTTTCACCATAAGGGGACCACTTTGGAGTTCATCCATATTTACTTCTTATCAACCATGACAAAACAATAATGAGTCATATTTACATCAAACAATATTGGGTCCATTACCCAAACCTTTGTGCTACGGGGCTTTCTTCAAGGGTTGACATCAATGATAACCAACCTTAATCAACACCTTTCCCCCATTAAGAGCATTGCTATGATTAGATACCTAACGTACAAGAACAAGATAATCAACAAGGATGGAAAAAGGCTCCCCAAAAGTGTTTCAAAGTCTAGCCAAAACCACCAGTGGCTCAAGCGGGGATGGCATAAAGATGCCAAATCTTTGCTAAATCATTGGGGAACCCAAGAAGAAGCCATCATGCAGAATATCAATAATATTACAAATATAGTCACTTCTAAATTTAAGGAGAATATGTGGTGTGATGAATAATTAGTGGATAAAAGGAAATTAAGATACTACAAGGAGGTGTTCAACCCTAATTTAGAAGATCAAATTTACCTCTTAGTTTTGAAAAGTGCAAATAAGAAAATCAATATTGCTAAATAAGAACAAACTCTCATGAGGTACATAGTGAAACTACGCGTTGGATAACTCCCAAAACACTACGTGATGAGAGAATTTGTGACCTTCGTGATGCGAAGTGGGTAGAAGATGAAAAACACTTCCTCTTGGATTACCCTGCCTATACCCATATTAGATTCCAATTTAAAAATATTTGCCACATTACCAACCTTCCTAACCTCCTAAGTCATCAAATCGATGGTGATCTTGGAACACTTCTCTCAATGTTTTTTTAGCATAGAAATACAATTTTAAAAAATTGAAGTAATCTATTAACTTCTTAAGATCCACTAGACCAATTAATCTCAATAGAGGTTAATCATCATTATCAATTTAAATTAAATATATCTAATCATAATAATTAATTTAATATTTAATTTATTAAATTTCAATTAAAAAAATTTAAATTCAAAAATTGAATTTAAAAAATATAAATTTTATATTAAAAAATAAATATTTTTTGAAACACACATCTAAATTCACCCAAATTTCTATTGTAAAATCTAAAATATTTAAATGTGACTCATCATTTTAACGACTAGACACTTTGTTACTTTTGCCATATCTTTTAATCACTAAACATCATCTCACCTCACCTAAATTTATTGTCAGAACCGACCAAATGAAAGAGAATCGGCTGGTCGCACGCCATTGTCAGCTTGAGATTCGGGGAATTTAGTCTCAAGACACCACACAACAGAATCCCCACCTCCCTATTGAAAAAAGAAAATCTATGCTGAAAATTCGATTTAAATTCAGAGGAATTGCAAAAGGACAGAAAAACGGCAGGGGAGGTTGTTACCATTCATGAAGTAGAATGGAAATGTGGAATGAAAGAGGCAGAGGGGCATGGCCTGCAACATGATTTGATGAGTAGAACTCTTTTCATCAAAGTAAAAGTTAAATCTCCGTAGTGTGATTGGATTTTGAGGGTTTTATTTTGTAAGGTGATCGGTTCAAATTCGTGATAGGTGGGAGGAGACACCCAAGAAATACAATCATGTTAAGGATTGGTGTGGTTCAAGCCGAGTGCAATCCCCGGGTGATTTTCACAGCTTAGATATCCCTGAGTTACAGTTTCTTAGACCACCACAAGTAACACACAATAGCAAACAAAAAAATAAATAAAGTGAAAGTTCCAACCAATAAACTTATTGGTTATCTTGATTACAAGGTCCACCTAAGGGAAAAAACGAAAAAACATTATTGATTAAAGGGCCCCTAGGTAATTAGAGGGGAGGACTCCTCTCTAAATTCCTAAGCTGAACTTTATTATTTTGAATGGGCCTATGGATATTGAAAAAGATGAGGAGGTATTTGCTATGATTAATTTGAACCCCTTAAGCAATTAGAGAGATGTCAATTATTATTTTTAATTCATTTACTTCCTTAGTAGCATTAGAATCCAACAACATCCTATCATTTACAAGTTGTAGATGAGAGACAACTTCAAAATTATGAGAGATGTGGATGCCTTTTAGAGAGCCTTGGTCTTTTTCTCTGCTTAAACTTAGTCCTAAACCTTCTGCAATCAGGGTAAAGAGAGAGAAGGTCTCCTTGCCTTATTTATATATAGGGTTAAAGAGGGTGGATAGAGAACCATTTATCAAAATAAAACAAAATGTCGAGAGTACCGGGTTTTTAATCTAGCTTGTCCATTTGCTACATAATCTAAAATCCAACATTATACTTTCCATGAAACTCCAATAAAGTCAGTCAAAAACATTGGACATATCTAGCTTTATCATCATGTATGGTTTCTTATTAACATTGAGAGAATGATATTGACATAGACAGAATGATTGGCCCCATGTGCCACAATAATTTGATCAGGATTTTCCTCCCTTCAAATTGGCATCCTTGTTTCTTGTAGGTTATTTGTACCATCACTAGATTCAAACAATTAGCAATGACCTTAGTTATGATCTTATAAATTACACTACATAGGGAGATTGGTTGGAACTTTTTCGCTACGTGGGCTCCTTCTTCTTTGTGAACAAGAGTGTGAAAAGTTGCGTTGAATGCTTGAAGGATGCCAACTAATTGTCGGGAGTCTTCCATGACTTCCCAAACATCTTTCCCTATCACTAACCAACATGATTAAAAGAAATTTGATGTGAACCCATCCAAGCCTCAGACTTTTCCACTATCACTTCCTTCATTAGTTTCTCTATTTCCTCCATAGTTATTTAATGAATGTTATTGGTTATTAATTTTTTTACTATACAACGGTCTTTGTGTTGCCTAGCACTGTCATAAAGTCATTGAAATAGAAGCACAACTCTGTCCCAATGTCTTCATGGTCTTTTTTCCCATGCTTGTTCTTTAGTGAGAAAATTCTATTTGTAATTCTCCTAAAATTATTGAGTTGTGAAAAAAAAATGGTGTTCTTATTTCCCTCATACAACTAGTGGATTCATGATTTTTGTTGCCAAATAACGTCATACAACTAGTGGATTCATGATTTTTGTTGCCAAATAACTTTTTCCTATCGATCCTTGTTATCTAGATCTTTTTTTATATTTTCCTCTTGGATTCTTAGGTCATTAATCCAATGGAAGATTCCTTATTCCTTGGATTTTATTTTACAATGATGGGCTTCATATGATTAACAATGATGGGCTTCATATGATTAACAATGATATTGGTTATGATCTTACATATTACATTGCACAAGGAGATTGTTATGAACTTGTCCATTGTTTGGGCTTCTTCTTCTTTGGGAATGAGGATGAGAAAAGTTGTGTTGAAGGTTTAAAGGATTCCACCTAACCTTTGGGAGTCTTTTATGACTTTCCATACATCTTTCCCCATCACTAGCATGAATGAAAGAAATATAATGTGAACCAATTTGAGCTTGGGGATTTTCCCACTACCATGTCCTTTTCTACCTGCTCAATACTCCCTCTAGAGTTATTTCCCGCACTAAAGATGAATTTTGCTCATCCATCACAAGCCAAGGAATGTTGTTGGTTATTGACTATGTTTCTATATGACGATCTTCACTTGGATATGTCATTAAGTCACTAAAATAGCATTGAGTCTCTCTCTCAATGTCTTCGTGGTCCTCCAAATTTTCCCCACACTCATTCATTAGTGTGAGAATTCTATTGTTATTTCTCCTCTAATTATTAAATTGTGAAAAAAGCTAGTGTTTTTATCTCCCTCCTATAGCTAGTGGATTCTTGATTTCTAAAGCCCAAACACTTCCTCTTGTTAATCCATGTTGTGTAGATATTTTTGTATTGTTTCATCTTAGATTCGTAAGTCCTCTTTCCTACCTCTAACTATATTCTCTCTTTTGACCACTTGAATTTTTTGTTCTAGCTTTCTTTTGGCTTCAAATATGTTTCCAAAGACCTCTTTGTTCCAATTTTTGAATTTGATTTTATATTTTTTTAGTTTCTATTGAAAAACATAAATGTTTAATCTTTGAAATTGCTCCTACCTCATGTCATTGATCTTTTATGTTGCTTAGAAATTTTGAATGAGTGAACAAAAATTTTCAAAGTGACATGGTTGGGGGGGGGGACTCTATCAAAATCTATATTGTTCCACTTAAGATTGATAGGCCAATGCTCTAATCAAATTTTCACCTCTATGGCTAACCCTTTCCTTAGAAAATGCTTTGAGACTAGAAATATATCTAGGTAGACTACAACTTGTTAAGGGTTGTTGTGTTTGTTGTTCCACATGTGAGATCCATTGCTTGTTTGAATGTCGACCATTTGGAGCTCTTTGATCAGAATTTAAAAGCATCTACTATCCTCATCAAGTCAACAAATACCTCTTCACTTTTCCTAAAATGATATGATCACATTAAAGTCTCCTCCCAATATTTAAGGTAGGTTTTGTAAAGTTGCCCCAAGGCTTGAAGAGCACTTATAAACCCTTATTTTTTAGAAGGAATTGTGGGACCATAAACATTACAAATAATACCTCTTTCCTTTTATCTCATTTCTCTAAAGTTTGTTATCATGAGTTTGTTTGAGGTAGTGATGTCTCATAGTATAAATTTTGTAAGATATCACAAGATTTCCATACCCCACTAAAAACACATTATGAGTTGATTGATTTAGCTTCACAATTTTCCATGATCTAAAATAATCATCTTTGGAGTGAAAAAAGTTAAGTAAAACATTCCAATTTATTTATAAGTTTTATCATTTATTTATGCATAAATGAATAAAGAATAATTAGAAACACTTATTCATGTTGTAATTTCTATTATGTCACAATCATCATGTGGTATTTGTTAAAATCTTGTCACAATCAATATGATGTTTTAATCACAATTATTAAATAGAGAAAATGGTTGGCATGGTATGAGATTTTAGGAATTTGTTGATAAAGCTCTTGAGATTTTAGTTCACTTTGATCATTGTTGAGGTGTTCAAAGTGAAAATATCTCAAGATTATTCTAGATTGTGAACCCTTTCTTCATGGAAAATCCTAAAAGGATCAAGAAGCATATAAAAATGCTTCCTTCACATGGGATTGATAGCTTTTGATTTTAGGGTTTTTGAATTGAGCTTGAATATTGAATTGGTCTTGAGAGATCATAGATATTGGATTAGTTTTCCTCTTACACAAATGAATGCCCAATTTGTACCATTGTATCCACTTGCCCAATTTGCTTGTGGCAGTTTGGGGAGGACCATTCAAAAACATCTTTGAAGACCATTAGATGTCATGGGAGAGCCTTGAAGAGGAAGGAACCCCATGAGAAAGGGCTTTGACCTTATAGAGTAGGAAGGTGTTTCTTCTTGTCTTGTGTGTGATATTCATAGAGCTAGGACCTCCCTTTCTTTCTCATCCACTGAACCTTGGAAAATCCATTAAGGAGCCCAAGCTACAAGTTTCTCTCTTCCCTTATTCACTGAAACCCTAGATTTTCTTCTTACTTGCTTAGCTTAGTGAAGTAAAACATCTTTTCTTTGTCACCATCCGTCTAATCAACTAGTGGATATTAAGTAGTTCACCTGTACAAAAAATATCATCAACAAAATCTATAACCTTCTTCAAAACAATTCCAACAATAAACACAAAACCCTTTATATCCTATACATTCATGCTTGCTGCCTTTTTTTGATTGGCTTTTTGTTACTGGCAGGCATCGTTACTTGCTTCGTTCGTTACTGGCTGGGACAAGAGAATAGGCGGGCTGGTCAATAAAAACTATCCTGGGCTTAAGATTTTAGCTCTTCGAACTAGGCTTGGTTGAGTGAGTCCTTCTTCCCAACTTCAGGGCTTAAGGGAGGACTTCATCTCACCATGCTCCTGGCATTCATACTAGTATTAATGCTAACACCATCACTAATCCACTGGTTAAGCATAATAAGAACCATAACAACTTCAAAACTCAACAATAAACATCATTGTCAATCGTTATCCTACCAAAACCTACTCGCTAGTACAAACCCTTTTAAGTAATCCTTATCACATAATTGACCATTAATTTGTCACTTGTCACATTACATACTTCCCTATCTCCATGTCTATGAACAACCATTTCTAACATGTTTTTTTAATATTTATGTTTTGTATCTACGTCACTCACGTTTCTAACCATATGAAATTGTTATACATCTATTCATGAAACATCAATTAATTACATAAAACAAAATACTTTCTAAAATTATTATTTTACTATCTTCGTTTGTTTTAACTATATTTGATTAATATAAATTATTAATTTAAAAACGTGCCATCCCGTCCATTTAGTTGATTCCTTTTAGATAATTATTTTATTATATATATAACAAAATAAAAATTTCCATTCAGATCTGACCACATATATTATACTATATTTTATATATATATAAAAATTTCCATTCAATTCGCACCACACACACACACATATATATATATATATATATATATATAATTGTACTAATACTTATCATCCTAGATAAATATATAAAATTGTTTTAATAATAATTTTAAATTTATTATTTTTTAAAAAAATTGATAAATTGAATCTAAGAGAAATTAAATTTGAATATGGACATATTTTTTTATAATATAAAAATAATTATTTGAAAGTTATATATGTATATTTTTTAAACACATTTAAAAACAACTCTATATCTATGAAAATTTAAATTATTTATTTAGATTTTTTTTTATTTTCTAGTGTCTATGATTTGTGGGATTAGATTTTGGTTAAAAAACTATGAAGGTGGACTTTGATTCATTTATGAATTTTTGGCTAAAAAACCATGTGGGTGGGCTTTGATTCACTGCTTTTGATTAAGAAAATAGTAAGAAATTATGAGGGTGGACATTGATCTACTTATGAGTCTTTTGACCAAGAAACTATGAGGGTGAACATTGATCCACTTATGAGTCTTTTGACCAAGAAACTATGAGGTGAGCTTTGTCTAAGAAACTATGAAGATGGGCTTTGATCCATTACTTTTGACTAAGAAACTATGAGAGTGGGCTTTGATCCACTTATGAGCCTTGGCTAAGAAACCATGGGGTGGGCTCTTTGATCCACTTACATGTGCACGGGTCACAATACCATTTAATATAATATCTACATAAAGTGAAAGACTCCTGGCTTTCCATCCTTGGATCCTACAAACAAGGGCTCTCATATATATATAATTTTACCCTTACAACCTAGTCAAACATTAAATTGATGTACAAAACCTCCTTATATCTTATAAACCCATTAAAAGGCATAACATGTCACTCCAAGGATTTGAACCTCGATGGGGATGGTATCAATCTTTGCTCCCAACCACCCAAGTTACATCCAATAGGCACACACACACACACATTTTATAATACTAATTTAATTTTAAGGTTACAATCTAGTCTAACATCAAATTCGTGTATAAGATCTTTTTGTTTGTGGGACAATGGACCATTTTTTATTAAATATTTGACTTGCTAAAGTTTATGGAAATATACATACCAACTCCACTCTAAATTTAAACTTCTGACCACTTATGAAGAAACACATGTTTTTAATCACTAAACCACTTATGAAGAAACACATGTTATTAATCACTAAACCACTTATGAAGAAACACATATTCTTAACTATTAAACCGATTCAAATTATACATAATTGTTTTAATAATTATCACCCTAAATAAATCTATATAATTATTTTAATAATAACCAATTCATTTTAATTATTTAAAAAAAAATACACAATTAAGCTAATAATTTTTCAAAATTATATATATATATATATAATTTTAACACACAAAGTCTAAATTCGCCCAAATTTGTATTCTAAAAATCTAACTATTTAAATTTAAATGTGACTTGTCATTTTAATCACTAGACACTTTCTTACCGTTGACAGAACTTTTAATAGTAAACAACATCTCACCACAATAAAATATTTATTAAATATAAATATCAATAAAATAGGGATATTAAAAGTTTGCACAGCTGTCAAAATTTTATTGTCAGAACCGCCCAAATGAGAGAACATCCTGGTGTTGCACGCCATTGTGAGCTTGAGACTCATGCAGAAAATTGGATTTAAATTCAGATGAACTACAAAAGGACAGAAAACTGCAGGGAGGTTGTTAGGACTTGTGAAGTAGAATAGACATCTACCCAACTGCAATTGACGGAGGAATTGATCCTTAAAAAGGGCCTCAACTGCATTAAGTACCATCAGGGATTGATTCATTGATTGATACAACATACATATATACGATACGTGAACTTATATACTTCTCCCAAACTGCTTGAAGGCCATTGTTGTTTGTTTAGATATTTGTAGTGATCACAAAAACTGTGGAGTTTGGAGGTTTCAGGCCTTCAGAGGCTGGGATTAGGTTGATGAAAGCGGTGCTAGTGGGAAGCAATGGAGATTGGATGTTTCAGAAGGCTGTTGAACAACAGATGGCTTGTGCTAGTGGCAGCCATATGGCTTGAGTCATGGGCTGGAATTGGGTATGTGTTTGGGAGCATATCTCCTATCATCAAAAGCTCCTTAGGATACAATCAGAGGCAGATCAATACACTGGGAGTGGCAAAGGATATTGGAGATGCCATTGGATTGATTGGAGGGTCTCTCTCTAAGATTTGGCCTAACTGGGCTATTATACTGTTGGGTGCATTGCAGAACTTGGTTGGATATGGCTGGTTATGGCTGCTGGTTTGTCATAAAGTGCCACAGATTCCATTCTGGTTGGTAAGTTCTTCTTTACTTGGATTGAAATATTGGGTTTAATTCTATTCATTGTTAGTTCATTTAGGTGGTTGTGTTTTCACCAATTTGGATGATGGTGTATTTCATTAATTTTTTTATTTTGAACTTGCAAAGAGCATGGCGGAAAAGCCCATAAGCTTGCCTCTACATGCCCTGAAGAAAATACATGCTCACTAAATCATTTGGGTCGTTTGTTTTCTCATTTAGGTCATTGTTTTCGTTGCAGGTCTGTGTCGTGATAGCTGTAGGAACAAATGGGGAATCCAATTTCAATACTATATCGTTGGTTTCCTGTGTGCAAAATTTTCCAAAGAACAGAGGACCTATTGTGGGGATTCTCAAAGGGTTCACTGGACTTTGTGGAGCGATACTTACACAATATTACGCTACTTTATTTGCACCAGATCAAGCAGCCTTTATCTTCATGGTGGCAGTTGGTCCTTTTATGATTGCCATTGCCATGATGTTCATTTTAAGACCTGTTGGAGGTTGTCAGGAAAGTAATCCTTCAGACAATACTAATTTCAATTTTGTTTATGGCATTTGTCTGTTGTTGGCAGCATATTTGTTGGGGGTGATGCTTGTACAAGATTTTGTTGAGATCAGACACTCTGTGAGCTGGATCTTCACAGTTATTTTGCTCGGCATCTTGATTTCACCTTTGGCTCTGGCTCTGATTTCTACCTTCAAAGGTCCCTGCCCTCCTGCGGATCCGCCTTCTCCTGTTAAACAAACCAGTCTGGAAGCTCCCCTGTTGGGCAATGATGGAAATTCAAACACCCATGTAGCCAATGCATTGAACCATGGTGGAGAATGTGAGAAACAGGTTCCATATGTGAACTGGAATGAAATGCTGTTGAGTGAGCTTGAAGATGAGAAGCCCAAAGAAGTCGATCTTCTGCCAGAGTGGCAGAGACAGAAACGCATGGCCCAATTGCAGGCCCAATTGTTGCATGCTGCTGCTGAAGGAGCTGTGAGGATTAAGAGAAGAAAGGGGCCTCGCAGGGGAGAAGATTTCACTCTGATGCAGGCCATGATTAAAGCTGATTTTTGGCTCATGTTCGTTTCTCTAGCCTTTGGAGCAGGTTCAGGCTTAACGATTATTGACAACCTTGGGCAGATGAGCCAGTCAATGGGCTATAACAGTGGTCATATATTTGTGTCCATGATGAGCATTTGGAACTTCCTTGGGCGTGTTGGTGGTGGATTTCTCTCTGAGATTGTTGCAAGGTAAACTTCAAAAAACACTCTGAATAACAGTATTGTATGATCAATATGCCTCTAGTATTGTTGCTAGCTAGTTTTATATGATCTATATTTGGCATGTGTGTTTCTCAGCATTGTACTCAGCTTTCTAGTTTTAATCTCTGGAGGCTGAATCGGCTTAGAGGTTGTTTAGTTTAATCTAGTGCTTGAGATAGTAAAACAAATTATCTTCGCAGTAAACACCATTAGTTTATTCTTGAGATTTCAAGATTAGATTTGTCTTCCCTGGGCTCTCAGACAAGAAATAGTACTTACTATGACTAAAATTCTACAGGGATTATGCATACCCCCGACCTGTAACTATGGCAGTAGCACAGATCACAATGGCAGTTGGCCACATTCTCTTTGCAATGGGCTGGTCAGGATCATTATACTTAGGGACATTGCTTGTTGGTTTGGGCTATGGTGCCCATTGGGCTATTATCCCAGCCACTGCTTCTGAAATCTTTGGGCTGAAGAATTTTGGCGTGTTATACAATTTTTTCATCATGGCCAATCCGGCAGGGTCTTTAATCTTTTCTGGACTTATTGCCGGTACACTCTATGATTGGGAAGCAGAAAAGCAGCGCTCAAGACATAAACCTCTGCCGAGTTTATCAG
>JASDQU010308127.1:12140-30767 GCA_032191745.1 Picea mariana | reverse complement strand
ACAGAAGATTAAAAACATGAAAATTTAAAAATTGAGTAAAATTTTAAAAATCGAAAATCTAAAATTAAAATAAATTTATAAACTAAATTATAAAAGAGCACACACTATAAGAGGCACTCATATAAAAGAGCACAGTATAAGGGGACTCATATCAAAGAACACAATATAAGGGACACTCATATCACCAGTTTTGGACTACCTCTTTTAGAATTTGGCAAATCTAAAATTGCTGGAATCACAAAATTTGTTGTTCAAATTGTGATTTCAACTATCTAGGTTGATTCAAACACCCAGTTACACTCTAATATTGTAACTTCTGGTATTTGAGACTCTAAATTTTGATTGCAGTGATTTGCATAATCTGATTTCCCCAGATTCATGTCACAATAGAGATGGATCAGAAAGATTTTATGAGTACCTCTTACTCCACCTCTTTAAAAAAAAAAAAATATCATTGGTCCTTGTACAATTACATATCTCATCAAACTAAAATTACATTGTAAAAACACTTAACTTTTTCTGATTTAGTAAAACCCAAACAATAAAACTTATCAAATACTTATGTTTTTCATATTAACTCCCCCACCCAATTTTATAGATGGAACCAAGTAAGTAAATTGACAAAATGGATGGGACCAAGTAAGTAAATTGACAAAATGCAATTTGCTTTTGGACCATCTCTCAAAGTGGAAGCTCAAAGACTTCCAAAAACAGGTCCCATCCAACAAATTTAAGATGTTAGTTACCTAACAACCTAAAAAGTGACCTTCACCCTTTGTAAATCAACATAAACAGCATGAGTTGTTTTGTCCTGTATACACGGCATGGAAGACGTGACTTGTTTTACTTGTTATCTCAAGTTTTGGTATGTTGGTGCACATCACCCTAACAGGGACAGGGACATTTTATATTGGTTTGGATTTGTTAGTGAACAAGTTGGTCCTGTTCATTGTCTCTCTTACTGTCTTGTACAAATTCCGCCAAAATCCTTGAGGCCACTAGTCTTTGATAAGGCCTAGAATGAATGGTAACTACTGAAGCATAGGAATGAATGAATGGAAACAACTTGAACATGAAGTGACCAGCTGTAGACTTGGTGTGATGCGAGACGTTTTGATTGATTGATGAAGGCCAAGGATCTCTTGGATGGTTAACGGTAGGCCTTCATCATGATGAAATTTTGAAGGTTTATCACTCCAAACAGTCCCCACCTTTCATAGGATATGGTTGAATGAGTACCTTTCATAGGATATGGTTGAATGAGTAGAAAAATATCAATTATCAACTTAAAGCTTAGGTTTCTCTCTTGAGATTTGAATTAGGTCATTATCAAGATGACACTGTTAAATTTTGAAGGTTTATCACTCCAAACAGTCCCCACCTTTCATAGGATATGGTTGTATGAGTAGGAAAGTATCAATTATCAACTTAAAGCTTATGTTTCTGTCTCTTGAAATTTGAATTGGGTCATTATCAAGATGACACCGTTAATCATTAAGTCATTATCCAATCAAATCATATATCATTTTAATAAAATCCTATATATATATATTTATTTAAAGAGCTTGGTTCCTTTGACATTAAAAGAAAATTATATATATATATATATATATATATATATATATAATTCAAAATTAAATATTCAATTTTATATCAAATTAAAATTTATAAAATATATGAATTTTTATTTCAACAAAATATTTTAAAATATTTTAAAATTATAATAAAAAATATTAAAATTAATTAAAATTGAGATTGATTATTAATTTATTAAAATAAAATCCAAACCCATCTTTTATATTTTAAAATCATATTTAAAAATTTTAAAAATATATTATTTAGAAACTTTAACCAATTTGAAAGTTTAAGGTCAATTTTTGTGGGGATTCATCATCCACTTATGATCTAAAAATGAAAGGTATTATAAATAAATTGTCATTAATTTGATGTTCATAGGTAAATAGAGAGTTTGACCATCATTATTCATGCTGCAAATAAGAAAAGATAACAACAAGAAGAAAGAGAGACAAACACAAATAACTTGTTAACGGAGTTCACTAATGTGTGGCTACGTCTCTGGGTCCGCTTCCAAGTGGAGGACCACTTTATTGATCTTTAATGCTCAAGTTCTCTTTACAATGGCTCTTTGTTGTTACAAACATGCTTATAATCTACTGTACACGACCTCCTTGTGCAGATGCACACATGCCTCAACTATCTCCTCTCAAAACATGACTCAATGCTCCTCAAAACATGAGAAATGGGCCTTATGGTCAAGTTGTTCTTCACATTCCCTACAATACAAAAGTACTCTCACAAGTTCAAAGGGCCTGGCTTATATATTTTTTAGGCTCAGTTATGGAAGCCTAACTTCCCACAAAGATCTGGCCTCTTTTTGAGATCAAATCCCCTTCCAAATGGCCAAGAAATCTCCAAAAAGGCCCAATCTGGGAAAAAACTATAACAAAATAACCACTCTAATATACAAAAATCAAAATAGGCTCCAAAGGTTGGGCGCACGCCCCTTTTCCAGGGTCGTATGGGCCATATGGCCAAGTGCCAGCCCACAAGGGTGCTACGCGCTGGCCTCTCCTCTGAATATTGCTGGTTGTATGGCGCATGCACAGGACCGAGGGCCCAATTGGACGGATAAGCCCCCGCCGATTGGCCTTGGCCACGGGTCACAGCTCCTGGTCTGGTGGTGTAGTCCCTTGTCTGGTGGCCCCGCGCCTGAACCTTATCGGATGGGTGTATACGCGCCGAGGGTTGGAAAGTATGCGGTGGTGTGTGCGCAAGACCGTGGGTTGGGGCTAGGCCCCAGCCCTTTCCTCCTCCGCCCGAAACTCAAAGCAACGTTAAATATTAAATTTGGACTTTGGTTAATAACCACCACAGGGGGCGGGTTAATGGTAGCCCGGCCCTGCCAAGACTTTCCCCCACGCCCGGAGGTCGCGGGTTCGACTCCAATGGAGTCCATAAAATTTTACAACAACAACCAATGAAGGGGTGCCACGTGGCAGCCCATGACTGGGCCACGTGGCACCATTACATTTGTCCACGATGGTGACACTTGTCAAGCGATGATTTGCCCATGTCTGCCACACCTGCCCAGTTAGCAAGCCAATCCTGTGCCTCGTCACTGTACGATCAGCTTCCACGTGTCACCTCCAGACGATGCCACATCAACATGATGACGTCACTTGTCATGCCGCTGACGTCGGCATTGACTTTTGCTTATTGACTTTTTGCCTGTTTGGGAATTTGATCTGAGCGCGATAACTTTCACATAAGCTATCTGTTTGAGGAAGTAAATATATGGTCGAAATCAGCGCGACGAGACTGACACAATGAAATTGATTTCGTCCAATTCCAAGAACTTTTATTTTTGATCATTTTCAGGACCTAAGGATCCTCCTAGATCAATCCTCCCCACTTGGAAGCTTTTGGACCTCCAAAAGTCTGGTATCAGTTGATAAATAAGTGAGGATATTGCACCCTCACTTTTCCGTTCTCCATCCATTTGGCCTGACTTGGATTTGTGCCCTTCAATCCCACTCGAAGATACTCCACATCGCCCCTGCGAGAAGTACATACTCTTTTGTCCAAAATGGTGTATTCCTGCAACTCATTCATATACTCAGGAGAAAAATCTTCTATGGAAGTAATTTGAACACTCTCTTCTTGATCCTTGATCATAGGAGGCTCATACAATCTCAAGTTTTCCACATTTACAACTGAATAAATTTGCATATATGGAGGCAATTCTAGCCGGAAAGCATTAGAACCAATCTTGTCTAAAATTTTGAAAGGACCATAACGAATTGGTTTTAGCTTCTTACCTTCTTGCAATCTTTCCTTGCTGATGTATAACCAGACTTGATCTCCCACTTTGAACTGATGATCAACTCGATGCATGTCATGTCTCGCCTTGTATTTGGCTTGACTTTTCTCCTAATGAATCAACTGGATCCGTTCGATGAACTTTGTAGCCATGTCCACATCACTGTGTCTGTCTACTGTAATGTCTTTCCCAAAGACAAAATCCAAAGGAGATTTTGAAGTATCCCAAACATGTTTCAAATGGAGATCTTTGAGTAGAAAAATGCTTGGCTTGTTTATACACATGTTGCACATAACACAAATGTTCATCCCAAAGCTTAGGATGTTTGTTGCAATATGCCTGAAGCAAATGCACTACTGTTCTGTTCACCACCTCTGTTTTCCTGTCCATCTGTGGATGAAATGTTGTTCTCTTCTTTAGTCTGGTGTCCATAAGTTCTCACAAGCTTGACCAAAATTTCCCCATTAACCTGGAGTCTTGATTAGATACAATAGAAGTAGGTAACCCAAAATGAACCCATACATTTTCAAAGAACATTTGCGCTGTTTGTTCAGCTGTGACTTGCTTTTTACAAGGAATTAGAACACACATCTTGCTGAACCTATCCACAACTACATACAAGTAATCATGACCTTTCCTAGACATAGGCAATCCCCCCCAAAAAATCCATAGATACACTTTCCCATGGTCTAGAAGGAATAGGAAGTGGAGTGTACAATCCTAGCTTTTTGTTACTTGGTTTGCTTATTGTACACATAGTACATCCTTTTACATACTTAGACACTGTTTCATGCATTCGAGGCCAATAACAAAACCTTTGTAAGTGAGCAACTGTTTTGTCTACACCAAAATGTTCCGCCATAAGAGAAGTATGTGCCTCCCTGATTACATGGAATCTTTCACTTTCTAGAATACATAACTTTCCCAAATGATACAAAAGTTTGTCTTTAATATGATAATTCAATTCTTATGTTCTTTTACCATGACTTAAAGTTGCATAGACTTCTTTAAAATATTTGTCCTCAACAAATTGTTCAATGTAACTTTCACGAGTAATTGAATTGTGCTTAAGGTTTGTAGCAATTGTACTAGGAGGTATTGATAACATATCAACAACTTTATTATGAATTCCCTTCTTGTATCTGATGACCAAATGAAATTGTTGTAAAAACCCCATCTATCTAAAATGTCTTGATTGTTGTAGCTTAGTTTGTGATTGTAGATACTGTAATGGTCGGTGATCAATATGTATTATTGTTTCTTTTCCCATTAAGTAATGTTTCCACTTTTTAACACTTTGTACTAAAGCATACAATCTTTATCATAGGTTGGATAGTTAATACTGTTGTAGTGAAGGTCTCAGAATGATAGCATATGGGCTTTCTGTGCTGCATCAGCACTACCTCCATGGCATAGTCACTTGCATCTGTTTCAATTTCAAAAGACTATTGGAGATCTGACAATGCCAGAACAAGAGCTGTACTAATCTTCACTTTCAAAGTGTCGAAATATTTTTGTTGGCTTCCTCCCCACTGGAATCCCCTTTTCACACTTGTCAAAGCATGTAAAGGAGTTGCAATTAGAGAGAAGTTTGCAATAAAATTCCTCCAATACTGTGTTGCCCCCATGAAGCTTCTCACTTCAGTTACATTTGTAGGTTTTGGCCAATTCACAATGACCTCAACTTTAGAGGGGTCAATCTTAAGTTCTCCACCCCCTACAATGTAGCCCAAATATACAAAACATGTTTTTCCAAATTCACATTTTGACAACTTTACAAAAAATTTCTCTCTCTGTAATACTGAATGTATCTGCCTAACATGCTAGACATGCTCTTCCCTAGTCCTACTGAAAATAAGAATATCATCTATGTAGACTATTACAAAATCATCAATGAATGGCCTGAATACATCGTTCATAACCCACATAAAAGTAGCAGGTGCATTAGTAAGCCCAAATGGCATCGCTAACCATTCAAAAAATCCCTGTTTTGTTTTAAAAGAAGTCTTCTATATATCTTGTTCAACAACTCTGATTTGATGGTAACCACTTCTTAAGTCTAACTTAATAAAATAAACCGCATTTTTCAATTGATCTAATAAGTCATCAATGCGACGAAGAGGGTAGCGGTTTTTTACCGTGATCTTGTTCAAGGCTCGAAAGTCCACTCACATGCGCCATGTGCCATATTTCTTTGGCACCAGGATGATAGGTGCCCCACATGGAGAAGCACTTGGTCTGATGACCCCTTGTTCAATCAAATCGTGTACCTGTTTCTTTATCTCTGCATTTTCCAAAACTGATAACCTGCACATTCCAATGTTAGGAAGAGGAACATCCTGCTGCAATTGTATCTCATGTTCAACTTGTTGTTTTGGAGGTAATCCTTTCGAGACTTAAAATATATCATCATAGTTAGAAATAATTCTAACTAAATCATATTTCAACTTTGTATCACAATCTTTGAAAGTATCAATTCCAACAATGTCTTTAGCTTTTACAACCATCAGTAAATATCTTTTACTGACATTTAAAATTCTCTTCATTTGCATTGAGTTGATTAGTGATAGATTCAATTTCTTTTGATGAGCCCTTACAACATATTCTTTTCCATCTTTAGTTAATTGATACTTATTGTCTTCGCAATAGAATATTGCCTTTCTATCAAATAGATATGGACTCCCAAGTACAATACCACATATATCAAGTGGAACCACATCTAACTCAACCTCATCGATAAATTGTGAATTGATAGCAAACTTAAGAACACATTGCCTATTCACTTGCAAATGATTATCATTGTGAATCCATCCTAATGGATAAGGTTTCTTATGAGGTTTAGTAGTTAATCCAATATTTTTAACAAGTGTCTCTGATATTAAGTTTACTTGTGAGCCACTATCAAATAAAGTGTCAATTTTTGTATGTTTGGAAATTACTCTTATGTGAAAAAGTTTTGTTTGTTTTATCTCATCAACTTCATTATCAACTTTTCAAGACTGAACTGAAGAACTTATACTAGCTTTAGAATTTTTACCTTTGATTCCCGTGACTGTGAACTTGGTCTCATCTCCCGAATCGGACCCCAAGTCTGTTTGAGTTGTTGTAGTAGTCTTTGGCTTCCCTTTATGTCCGAACTTTGTTGGTTTCAATTCTGGGTGAAGGATCCAACAACGATCCTCACTATGGCATTCTTTCTTACAATGAGTGCATGTAGATTTTTCTTCACTGTATTAGTCTTCTTCCCTTTAAAATTCTCTTTACCCTTGCCTTTGAATTTTCCTTTAGTAGGTTTAAATGGTTTTACAAAATCAACATTTACATTCTTGCCTCTAGATTCAAGATGAGTTGCTTGCACACACACCTCATCTAAACTAGTTGGATTAAACATAAGAATGGTATGTCGTAAATAGCTATGCAAACCACCTATGTACTTAAGCAATGTATCTTGAGTATCCAATGGTATTCCCAATAATAAAGTTTTTTTTTGAAACTCTTGTGTATAACTTTGAACAATTTGTCCTTTTAACTACCTAAAGTTATGTCATGACATAATAGATTGTTGCATATAAGCTAGAGGATAAAATTGCTTTCGTAATGCAGATGTAAAATCAAGCCATGAAGAGAGAGTCTTACTGAACTTTTTAGGATCCCGTTTTGACCTGCTTTTCCACCACACAAGGGCAGTTCCTCCCATATTGAGACTAGCAAGTTGGATCATAGTCTCCTCATCTATGATTTTTTGTATCCTGCAATATACTTCAATTTGTCTTATCCAATTATCTAACTTTTCTGCATTTAGTTCCCCATAATACAAAGGTAACTCAAACTTAACATCAAGCTTTAACAAAGGCATGTCAGACTTATGTTTATGTGTATTCTTTTGTATAGTATGTGTCGTAGAATGAGAACTAGCATTTAAAGAAGAACTTGAAGAAGAAGGAGAAGAAGGTGATGAAGGAGGAGGCTTTGAAGATTCTCCCTTCCCTTCACTTTTCTCCTTCGTAAAAGGTTCTCCTAGAACGGGTTTCTTTCTCTCCAAGAAATCATCATATAACACTTTCACCATTTCTGACATGGAGAAAAATGCTTTTTCGAACTCTCTAGGTCATGGCGAAATTTCTCCTTCTGTCGCCATCATTTTCTTCCTCAACACTCGTTCTATTTCTGAAATGAATTCAGCCAATGATCCTTCTCCTTTTTGAGATTTGGATCTTGTGAGTATCCAATCCTGCACTTGTTAAACCTTCCAATACAACCAAAGATCTGATACCAAAATACTTGATCCAAAAATGAAAGGTATTATAAACAAATTATCATTAATTTGATGCTCATAGGTAAATAAAGAGTTCAACCATCATTAATCATGCTGCAAATAAGAGAAGATAACAGCAAGAAGAAAGAGAGACAAACACAAAGAACTTGTTAATGGAGTTCACCAATGTGTGGCTACGTCTCCGGGTCCACTTCCAAGTGGAGGACCGCTTTATTGATCTTTAATGCTCAAGTTCTCTTTACAATGGCTCTTTGCTATTAAAAAAAAGCTTCTGATCTGCTGTACAAGACCTCCTTGTGCAAATGCACACATGCCTCAACTATTTCCTCTCAAAACATGACTCAATGCCCCTTAAAACATGAGAAATGGGCCTTATGCTCAAGTTGCTCTTCACATTCCCTGCAATACAAAAGTACCCTCACAAGCTCAAAGGGCTTGGTTTATATAGTTTTTAGGCTCAGTTATGGAAGCCCACCTTCCCATAAAGATCTGGCCTCTTTTTGGGATCAAATCCCCCTCCAAATGGCCAAGAAATCTCCAAAAAGGCCTAATCTAGGAAAAAACTACAACAAAATAACCACTATGATATACAAAAATCAAAATAGCCCCCCAAGGCTGGGCGTGCGCCCCTTTTCCAGGGTCATATGAGCCATATGGACAAGCGCCAACCCACAAGGGTGCTATGCGCTGGCCCCTCCTCCGAACACTGCTGGTCGTATGACGCATGCACAGGACCGAGGGACYGATCRGACGGATAAGCCCCCCCCGATCGACCTTGGCCGCGGGTCACGACTCCTGGTCTCATGGTGTAGTCCCCTGTTTGGTGGCCCCACGCCTTAACCTTATTGGATGAGTGTATACACATCGAGGGATGGAAAGTATACAGTGGTGTATGCGCAAGACTGTGKTCTAGGGCTAGGCCCCAACCCTTTCCTCCTCTGCCCGAAACTCAAAGCAACGTTAAATATTTAATTTGGACTTTGGTTAATAAGTACCACAGTGGGTGGGCTAGTAGCCCGGCCCTGCCAAGACTTTCCCCCAAGCCCRGAGGTCGTGGGTTCGACTCCTGTGGAGTCCATAAAATTTTACAACAACAACCAATAAAGGGGTGCCATGTGGCAACCCATGACTGGGCCACGTGGCACCATTACATTCATCCACGATGGTGACACTTGTTAAGCGATGATTCGCCCACGTCTACCACACCTGCCTAGTCATCAAGCCAATCCTTTGCCACATCACTGTAGGGTCAGCTGCCACGTGTCACCTCCAAACGATTCCACGTCAGCATGATGATGTCATCATGACATCACCTGTCGTATTGCTGACGTCAACGTTGACTTTTGCCTGTTTGGGAATTTGATCAGAGCACGATAACTTTTGCAGAGAGTGTCTGTTTGAGGAAGTAAATATATGGCCGAAATCAATGCGATGAGACAGATGTAATGAAACTGGTTTCATCCAATTCCAAGAACTTTTATTTTTGAGCATTTTCTGGACCTGAGGATCCCCCTGGATCAACTTATGAGAAAAATGTCATCTTTTATATTTTAGAAGACAAATATCATGACACATAGCTTTGATGTGTGAGGGTGGTAAACAATAAATGTATAATGGATGATGATATATGTCATACTTTAGTCATTGCCATGTACGATAAGATTAAGTAACCCATATCATTGTGATCCGTGTGGAATACATGATGATATATGTCATACTTTAGTCATTGCTATCATTGTGATCTATGTGGAATACTAGACACATGGAAAATATGAGACATACCCTCTATCATTTTCTATGGTAGGACCAACGACTAAAATCCATGTTAATGACTCCAACTTGATAACTCTCTTGCATGATTTTCTAGAGAGGTTGATTATATAGACTAGGTTGATGTGTAATACGTGCTATAAAATAAAAAAATAAAACAATAATAAAAAAATAAATAAGTTGTCAATTGACTCTAGCTTTGTGGTTATGGGATGGAGTGTCATCCACCCCACCTAGGTTTGGAGCTCTATTTTTTACTACAAACATAAATAAGCAAACATTTTTCAATTTGTCTTCAAAAAGAGAAAAAACTTAGATATATCTTAACTCTAGACTAATCAAATATTAAGAAGTATCAAATCCAAAATACTAATTTCATGATTTTGCATCCTCCAGAAATTTTTACACTTAATAAATCTAAAATTAAAATAAATCTTATTTATCCTCATCATATATTTCTATACATTTAATTCTTATTTTGCAAAACTTCTTACACTTAAACATGATCTTTAACTATAAAATCAAATATTTTTTTTTATAACTACCCAATTCTAAGAATAATCTCTTTTACAAAATTATCCTCCTTTTTAGTTAGGATTATGAAAATGGTCTCTTAAAAATGTATTGCCATGATTGAATACAGAATCAAATAAAAACTTTTTTGAGAACTACCCAATACTAATAATAATTTCCTTTTGACAAAATTGTCCCTTTTTTAAGTTATGATTATGAAAGTGGCCTTTTAAAAATGTATTCTCATGATTGCGTATTGTTTTTGAGGTTTTTATAATACCTGAAGCATAATGTTCCTTTACTTCCATTGACCATGCACCTAAAGAAAATTATTGGACTATTTTCTTCCCTCTTTATTCTCCATATATACAAGGAAATGAATAGTGATGCTCATACTTTGTCAAAGGAAGGTGTTATGTTGCAACCAAAAGAGTTTGTATTATATGAATTATGAAAAATACATCCAACATAGCGGTCAATTATTTGATACCAGATGAGATATTTTTTAGACCATCTTTTGATTTGGCAACATTAGGGATAGTAAAGAGAAAATATCTACTAAAATTTTTGTATACAAGATTTACAAAATCCAACTTATATCTACTGTGCCAAAAGCACACATTGAATGCATTTTTAATTCTATAATGAATAAAAAATGTGAGTTTTTCCCTCTTAAAAAACAAACAATTTTATTTTTTTATTAACGAGATGACTATATTTATTAGGTGGGCATTCTCTCTATTAAAAGTCAATAATTTCCTAATATAATGACATGTTTACTTCCTTATTTATTATGATAAACATTTTTTTTATAAACATAAATAAGTTTTTTGCTTTTTTTTTTTTCATCATTCTTTCTTTTTGGAAAATTTCATTTCTAATAGAGGTGGCAGGTGCGAGGGATCCTCTACAATCTCAAAAGAAGAACTATAGTTTCCTATGCTTAGTGTCTTGGTCAAATCTCAAACAATCAGGTCGAGGCATATTCCCTATTATGTGACATTGATTTAGTTAGTGAAGCAAAGGTTAAGTAATTGGAAAGCATCGGGGATTCCATGATGTTTATCAAACTAATGCTAGGTAAAATTACTCCATCTGACAATAAATTGACAGTCATCATTGGTCAAATAAAAAAAGAGGTAAGTTCCTTCACTAAATATACATTTTTCCATGTGAAACATGACTTGAATTTTGAAGTTGATCATTGGGCTAACAAAGCCATAGAACTTAGTAATGGGGTGTACATAAAAAATGGGGAGTCTTATTGTTTTCCAATCCCCTAATGGTTTGATATGGAAGGGAACATCACTAAATTAACAGTTAGTCCTTTCCTACAACATACGTTAGTGCATCATTACACCTATATTGAAATGGGAGCTTTGAGGATGCCCCCAAGTACTTATAGCATGTACATTATTAACTCTGCTCCGTGAGATGAAGGTATCAATTTGTAATCTTGTAGGCCCTGTTAGCACTAGAGGTCACACCTAGACTGCTATAGGTGTAAGCTTAGTACCCATCAGAATATAAATGGATTAAATTGGTTTGAGTAGGTGGACCAACAAGACTGGGAAAGGATAGGGAAACAAAATGTTTGCAAAGGCATTCCATTGGGCATGAAGTCATAACATCCTACATATCAAAGGCAATCAAACTGTATATCATACAAAGGGGATATATAATGACGAGTATAAGCATAGTGAATATGACAAAAGGAAGAACATCCATTGTACATAGATCCTTTCTACAATAGATTAAAGATTGCTTAAACAATGAACACCAGTTTAATGGGCAAGCTACAACATATCCTTTGATGTTCATGAATCCATTAATCAATGGCAGCTATGATCCTCAAAACCTGCAATATATTCAAGCAAGAAGATAAAAAAGAAATGGGAAAACAAATAAGATCATATGATAACAACTCTCATGAATCTTTACTGGCAAAAAAATGTCATTACAAACAGGCCCTCGGGCTTACAAATGAGCAACTAAACTACTACTCTAGTTCTCTCCTCTCTTGGATCATGAATCCAACCCTTCCTTATCAAAATCCCTCTCATATATAGTTAATGATCTATATCTACCCTAAGGAGGTTGAAACCAAGGAGTCACATAGGATCCTCCTCCATTTAGGAGTCTTGTTACAAAAGATTCCAACAAAAACCTAACAAATTCCTATTTTTTGGGATCTTGTCTATTGTGATAAATGCCTTTTGAAACAGGTCATTCTGCTTGATCTGGAGATGGAACACATGTCCCTCATGTCCAACTAACTCATAGGATACCATTTAAACCTTCCCTGATAGCTGGAAGTCGTCCCATAGCTCGGATTTGTCAAACTATTAGAGTTCACAATGCCTTTGACAACATGTGCTGCGAACTTTCCTGTAGGTGATGATTTGGACTTTTATCCCAAAATACGAACTGGGTCGGGATGAGTTTTTGTCAGCAATTCAATGGTAATATGGTGCTTCTCCACACCAAATTTCAGAAGAACTCAGATTGCAATTCAAAAGTTATGATCAAAAAAATCCTCTGTTGTGTGCTAATGCTTACAAACTGTCATAAATTACCAATTCGCAACGCCAGTGAGTCCAGGCGCTGCGAAATTTCCTGTAGCAACCTATTTCACTTTTTCAAAGCTTCAACACCTCAAATCTTATGCCAGGAGTCCAAGCATGTTGCAAAAACTTCATAATATTGATATACAACTGGAGGAAAACACCAAAACTATTAATTATGGTTTTAAACTCATGGCCATCACCAAAATGTTGTACATGAATATAATAGAAACTTTGACCAAAAATTGATGTTGGATTTTTTGTAAGATCAATGTCTTTATCCTTTAGTTATGAATATTCTTCTTGTGTTGTTGACTATCCATAACTACTACTGGAAGAATACTTTTTGCAATTTGTTATGATAGCTAGGTGTGTGAAAACAAAGTACACAGGAAATATAGTTTTAATGACAAAAATGTTTTCTAAAGTTCTCCTTGCCAAAGATTTACATACACCACTTTTTGCACATCAAGGGTATGAGATAGAGCATTCTTCAAACATGAGAGATAATGGGTCAGCCAATGAGATTTGAAGTGAAAGGAAGACATGTGAGAATTCTTTGCTAAAACAGAGTTTCAACAACATACATACCAGTTTGCAACAAATGAATTTGAACAGTTTGCAGTGTTAGTCTGCAACGCCAATTCGCAGCGCTAAGTTCAAAATCAAATAGTGCACTTCAAGGAAACTGTTAGACATCCTGTGACAAAATCCTTGAAAATCTAATTAAATGAAGGCGTCGAAAATTATAGAATCCCCTTGACACGTTTCTTAGTTGCAATAATGAAAGATAAGTGCATGAGGTACTCATAAGTACGTTGCGAACTTTCCTGTTGAGTTGGCAGCAGATAAACCTGACCTTTGACTCAAAATAAAACAAAACCAAGGTGTTTTTGACCCCCTTCACATTCTATGTGCTAACAGGCCCTATGGGAAAATGGAGTTCAATCCGGTCTTTGGAATTGGGTGTTCAAGTGGTCTGGATTTGGCAATGGGTGCTTTTTTGGTAAGTGTCATCCTTACTATTGGAATATTTGACAATTTTGGAAGCAAATTTCTAAATTGTCATTGGATTGTGGCATTGGTGGAAGGTCTGGAATATGGTGGTAGTGGAATTGGTTCTTATGTAGGGAACCTCTCTTTGATTCTCAAGCCTTTTCTCCTTATTCAACTAGTTCTCCTTTAGTGTCCATCAATTTTTGGGTTTCATTTCATTGGGTCTTATGGTGAAGAAAGATGGGGATTTGACCTTTGTCTTTGGTAACTTGTCTATTGATTTTGGTTGCATATTTGGGAACTAGGAACTCTACTGCAGGAGGGAGGCATAGTTTGTAGGTTTAAATTATGGTGGTGGTAGTTATTTCCCCTCCATCAGAAATCATTCATTTATCCTCAAGGATCATCTCTTGTTTTGTATGGTTCTATTACTTTGTATGTCCATTGGGATTGTTTCCATTATGTCTCGCATCAAGAAAAATTGAGTTTTGGTTTTCATTTTGACTCTAAGTTTCAAGCAAAGTGTAGGGTATCCAGAGGCTTCCCCCCTATGCCGCCAACCATCGACCCTCTCCTTTATTTTGTTACCTCTTGTTTAGTTCAAGTTTTAGAGGCATCGATTATGGATAAAAAGGACATATGTGAATTCAAGAGAATCCTAAGAAGGCATGAAGAAAGTATAGAATCCAAAAGGAGTTCATTGTTTTCAATGACATAAAGGTGAATGCAAATGAGAACCATTGCATCTCCCAACATGCCAATATCATGAGCTTGTTTGTGCACTAAAATAAAATGATCGATGTATTAGAAGCTAAATGTAATATATTGCGAAATTTAGCTTTAAATTTACGAAAAGACTCCTTTTCCTCAACCTCAAACAATAGGGTATCATATTCTTCTATTTAGATATATCTTCAAGAAGATGAAACAATTTACCAACTAAAAGAGTTAATGAACATATATAAAAACTCTCTTTATAATATATAATATATTTAGTGTTATGACTAAAAAAATATTTTTAATATAATTTTGTTTATTATTTTTAAAAGTTAAATGTATTTCTACTACATTATATCAAAACAATTTTAATATACAAATTATTAATAATTATTTTATTTCAAAATCACTTGAATACATGCGTCCAAAGGAAATAAGAATTTAAATATAATATTTAGAATTTGCTGGATGTAAATTTTATGTCCTAATTTCTTTAGGATAATATGGAATTTTTTTACACGAGATGTAAGTGTCTCTCGTAATGATTTAATGAGTTATTTGGATTTAATGAGTTATTTGTTATAAGATGATATGGACTATTTATATAATATTGAATGTAAATATTAATTTTCTTCTAATTATTTATTTTATGTTTAATTTAATAATTTTAAAATACTTTAATTTTTATGTTATTTTTTATTAATTATTTTATTATAGATAAATTATTTTTAATTAGGTTTAATTGATATTTTGATATTTGATTATATAATTTGACTATTTCAAATTTTATGGAAGTTTTTAATTACTTTTGTTTAAGGTTGGGACTTCACATTTCTTTCATTAAATTCAAATCTTTTAACCTTAAGATTTTATATTTCTTAGTTCGGGTTCAAATTATTTTTGTCTAAGTTGTTTGAGATCCTTTTTGGACCATTTTTTTTTCACTTACTTTTATTTTATTGAAATTCAACTTAGTCAATTAATGCCCTTCTTTATTTCTCATTTCCCCTCCCTGCCACTACTACCTCATATTAACCCTCCCTATTACAAGTTGCTCCTATAATATTTTGGGTTCAAATTTTTGTCTAGGTTGTTTGAGATCTCTTTTGGACCATTTTTTTTTTCACTTTTACTTTTATTTTATTGAAATTCGACTTAGTCAATTAATCTCCTTCTTTATTTCTCATTTCCCCTCCCTGCCACTACTACCTCATATTAACCCTCCTTATTACAAGTTGCTCCTATAATATTATGCCTAATTTATTTGAGTTCATCGTACATAGATATGCCTTTCCCATTTTTACTATAACAACTTATGATTGATGCTTGTGGTATTGCAATAGTGAAATGTCCTCCTAATCTTAATTTGAGGATGGTCATTTGTGGTTGTCCACCAACCTTTTTACTTTAAAAAACTGACACATCTCTTACATTAGTTTATCTCTACAACCCTCTTTTAATATCCCTTGGACATACTTCTTCTAATCATTTTTATCACATAATTATTTCCTCAAGGTTATCACTACAATTCTATTGGTGTTTCTTCCATCTCATCTTTCCTCCCTCTCAAGGCTTCCCTACTCTTTTATTTGTTGGTATCATATAAAGTGGATGGTTTGAGGTTATATGTTTAGATCTACTTTGAGGTTCTAAAATCATTAGGTAGTGGTTCCCAGACACAATGTTTAGGAGATGTTTCAATTTAAAATATAACAATTTCCTACAAATGTCCAATTTGAAACATAAAATGAAAAACAATAACAATTCAATATAATTTTTAAATTTTTTTTTTTTTTTTTTTTATATATATATCTAAAAATTAAAATTAATACTAATAAAAACATTTATGTTTAGAACTTACAATTTCAACAAAATGATTTGAAAAACTCTATAAAAGAGTATAAACACAACAATGTCTAAGGGAACTATTAGCATGTGGAGACACCAATTTTAAATAGAAAAAATTAATATTATACAAAAATAATTTAAGAATTTAAATTTAGGTTATAATTTATAAATGTGTTTTATGGTATTATAAATTTAGAAATAAATATGTTAATTGAGTTTAATTCTAGTAGTTAGAAGGTTTGTTATCCTCTTCATTAGAGTTTCATTTTCACAAGTAATATGTTGAGATTATAATGAGTATATTGAAATGTTTGACGATTTTTCTCATATTAAATTCTTAATGAGTATATTATTATAATAACCTTAAATCTTTTATTAAATACCATTTTCAAAATGAGAAAAAGTATCGATGGTAAAATAAATTCATTAAATTTTCAGAATTATTTTTTTCAACAATCAAATTACTAGTAACACTACAACTATTAAATATATTAAATTTGAATATTCTCACTAAATTAATTGTGTAAGACATAAATAATCATATAATGGATATGAAAAAAATGTTCTTTCTAAATGATTTGGGTATGATAAATGATTTCGGTATGATAAATATATTATTTGTAAATGATTTGGTTTTTAAGAAATGAAAGATCATAAAAAAATATTGTAATGTTTTCAAAAATATATTTGAAACACCAAATGAGATAATAATGTCATTGGTTGATGATTTGATTTTTTTTTCTAAGCATATGGAAGATTTTGAAAAAGATATTTGAAGCACTAAATGAGATAAGAATGTTCTTGGTTGATATTTGTTTTTAAAGGCATTGCAATTTCCTGGTAAGCATGTGATGTTTTGAAAAAAATATTTGTTTGTACATACTCAAGATGTAATGTATGGAACTCTAGAAATGATGGTGCCAACATGGTTTAGATGTTATGTAACTAATGATTTGATTCAACATGGTTGATATTTGTTTTTAAAGGCATTGCAGATTTCCTGGTAAGCATGTGATGTTTTAAAAAAAATATTTGTTTGGTTTAGATGTTATGTAACTAATAATGATTTGATTCAACATGGTTGATATTTGTTTTTAAAGGCATTGCAGATTTCCTGGTAAGCATGTGATGTTTTGAAAAAAATATTTGTTTGGTTTAGATGTTATGTAACTAATGATTTGATTCAACATGGTTGATATTTGTTTTTAAAGGCATTGCAGATTTCCTGGTAAGCATGTGATGTTTTGAAAAAAATATTTGTTTGTACATACTCAAGATGTAATGTATGGAACTCTAGAAATGATGGTGCCAACATGGTTTAGATGTTATGTAACTAATGATTTGATTCAACATGGTTTAGATGCTATGTTTATGATGTGTCATTATCTAAAAAAAAGTGAAAGTGATATGTTGTGGTGCATTTATTCATATACCATTAAAAACAAAACATAAGAAAATATTATTTATATTTATTAAAAGGAATAAATTAAATTCCTTCATCTTACTCCACGTAATCCCCTATGTATGAAGGAAGGTCAAAGTTGTTTGTGCGCTTAGGGAACATTGTTAAATCAAAATGAAAAGTTTCGAATGTGAGAAGCCTCACAAGGGTTAGAGTGGTGAAACGAGGTTGAAAATCCTATGAAGGGGTTAGAGTAGAGAAATAAAAGACATGGGTCTGCAATCCCAAATATAGAGTCAAGTATTGATAGATGGAGGCCCACAATGAGGACAATGCAACCCTACATGTACATGTGATGTTAGCCTTATCTGTCAACCCTTTAAGTTATGATTATTGATTTTTGAGGGATGTCAGAAGGATTATTTTTTCCTCTTTATGTTTGTGTTTTTAACACTATTGTATGTATTCTAAGTGGTAATTTCAATTTTTATAGTGTTCTTGGGTGATGTTGATTATATAGTTTAGTCAATTTTAAATTGGCTAGGTCATGATGTTTCTTGGATTGTCTTTTGTAGTATTATATTTTAAGTAGTATTTTCAATTTTTATAGGTTTTTAAATTTGCTAGGTTATGATGTTTGTTGGATTGTCTTTAGTAGTATTATATTTTAAGTAGTATTTTCGATTTTTATAGTTTTTTT
>JASDQU010308126.1:54787-65766 GCA_032191745.1 Picea mariana | reverse complement strand
TATATACCAAGGAGACATTTTCATTTTGAATCATCTGGGACTTGAACATTTAAGTGGGGTAAAAGGAGGTTGCCCCCTCGAAGAGGCTTATTATCTGAAATTATCTCTTTTTCAAGGCGTTGAGTACTTTTCCTGAGGTTTTTCTATGCTATATTGATGTTTGGTTCTTAACACATTGATTTATCTATCTTGTGGAGGCTACCAAACCTTCATCCTCTGCCCTGCATAAGGCATGGGGGATTCACCTTATTGACTAATATATTATCATGTTCATTCATAAAGGGGTTTTTTTTAATTATGAAAAATATATTCATTGTATTATAGGTATTAGGGAGGGATGTAGGGTACGGGAGGGTTTATAGGTATTGGGGTGTATAAAAAGGGGTATTGGTAAAAATAAAGGATATCTAGTAAAAATAGGTTTTTTTATTGGAAAAATGTATTGGGAGGGGGGTTAATAAAAAGGATTTGGGGAGGTATTTATCAATATCTAGTGAAATTATGGGTATTCTTTAATATCCCATGAACGAACACACTATGTCATAAGTTCATTAAGTGTAGACCTCGTGGCATAAGGACCTTTCTTCTTCTCCTCATGAGAAAAATATTCTCCTTATGTAACTTGCACACATAAAATATCTAGCAAGGCAATGACCATCAGGTCAATAAAAATCAAATCTTTGCAACCCTTTGTCACTAAGAACTTAATATAGTCTATTGTCCAATATGCCACTTGGGTCTTTGAGTTTTGGTTTTAGTGCTCAATACATTTCTGAGTGCAACTACTTTTTGGTTTCTTGATTGTTTAATTGTCTAATTCTTTTGGTTTTTAAAATGAGTAATGATATCCTATTAAGAGGGACCGATATCCTACACAAAGATGACCTAATTTCCCATTGCTTAGCATTCTCATGCCTTTGATATAAACCCTTTAATGAGGAAACCCAAAGTCATAATAAAAAAATATTTTATCAACACACAAGCTAGGTATCCTATAACTCATGCAACAATTAAAACCATTTTATTAATGAAAGATACCTAGACACACTCCACACACAAATGAATATCCATGGTCCAGGTGGTGGAGCTATCCATTAACAACTCAGTCTCCTAGTTACTCAAACACACTAGGTATTCATTGTACATCATTATATGTACCTTAATTGTTGTACCATTTAAACCAAAACAATTATACTCAACCAACCAAGTTTCATGCACAGAGATGTTACTAGATTAGCTCACATAGATTCTGACATCCAATTCAACAATGAAGTATGTGGAAATATAGGATATCTATCAACGATTTTGGTGGATGCTCAAGGAAGGATCTGGACTTTGAGAAAGTGAAGGTTGGAGTATGAATAATGTAAAAAAACAAGGGATGAAAAGTGGAATGTTAAGATAGTAGGGAAACGTTCCATGAATTCCCAAGAGCTAAGTTTCATGCATAGGAGTGTTTAAACAAAAATAACAATGTTTAGGGTATGCTCAAAAGGTAGGGTTAGAGAATAGAATTGTAACCAACCATGAATAATGTGTGGGTTCTCTTGAATGCTAGGATTTTGGTTGTGGGAGTTATTATAAATAAAAAATAATTCATGGGCAACATTTGGCATAAATATGAGGTCGTTGGTGTATTAGACAACAAAATGAATTCATGGGAATCATTGGGCAGTAAGGTGAGGTTGTATGCAACGTTGGATATCAAGAAAAGGTCATGGGCAGTGTTAGACATCAAAAATGAGTTGTGGGATGTCCAACACTTAAGGAATGTCTTGGAAAAGGAGAGAACAACCTAGCAATGATTAGATATGCCAAACAATAGAATAAATTGACCTTCTAATAGTTACACACACCCAACAATAGAAGAAATCAACCTTCTAATGGTTATACATTCCCAACAACAAAATAAATCAACCCTCTAATGGTTACACATGCCCAACATCAAAAGAAATCGACCCTCTAATGGTTACACACTCCCATCAAAGGAAATTGTGTGTGGGCACTTCAAAACACCAACCAAACAATACAATTTTCCTCCCATAGAGAGAGAATGACTTCCAAGAGAGAGAAAAAACAATTTAACAAGTTCTTCAATAGCTCCAGAAGGAGGATCATGGATTTACCCTTTCCCAATTCACTTAACAATGGAGGATAGATAGTTTTTGAAATGGGAAATCACCATTAAACCAATTTTGTTTGAAGAAAACCTCTCACACAGTAAATAAAAGAATATGCAACAAATAACTCCTCATTCACTCAAATAAGATACATAGAAGCCATTAAAGGATAACCAAAAAGCTACAATAAACCATAATGGCAAGTTAAACCAGTGAATTACTCAGCACACAAAGGAAAGCACAATACATTGAGGCATGATTTTTACCCTGGAACCCAAATGGGAAAACCAGTTTCGAATGGGATCAATATTCTTCATTCAGCAATCTCTAGAATAATTCTCTCTTCACCTTTTATGCCTCTTCCTCCTTGGCCAAAAATCCCTTTGAGAATGAGAGTGAGGGAATATATAGGGAGAGCTAGGGGGTCAGGGAAGGCCAACAACCTTCCTTATCCTTTTCTCATATTCATTATGTTCCTTCAATCTAACCTTCACTAAGCAACCATTCTCACCAATGTATATTTTACGGCACAAGCAAGGAATTGAGTAGACACCCTTTCGCATCTTAGGATCAATCATATATTTAGCATTATCAAGCATGTTCCTTAAGAATTTAGGGGGGGGAGAAGAAAGTATTAATATTTTTTCTTCTCAGAACCTTAGCTATTATATTGGTTGTCCCTCTGATGTAGGGGAGAATAAATCTTATTCTTCTCTACATTTCCTTGTCATGCATCCCAATCCCTCGGGTTTTTTTCTCTTCTGAAGGATTTTTGATATCTCTCATTATGTATAAATTTCTTTGAAGTGCTTCTGAGAGATGTTTAAATTCTTCATTGAGATGTTCTGCAACAACAATTCTAACTTCTCTAGCAACAAGAGTGTTTAAAATATCAATCTTATGAGATGGATGATGATGAGAGTCTACATATAAATATTTTTATGTACGAGTTGTTTTTCTATATACTTGGTGTGCAAGAGAACTATTCACCTTCTTAGTGATGAGGAAATCAAGGAATGGAAGGTGTTTATTTTGTTGTATCTCCATAGTGAACTTGATGTGATCATACTAGTTGTTTAAATGGGTGAGGAAATTATAAAAATTATTTTTATCATGAGGCCAAATGATGTTAGTGCATCAATGAATATTTTTCAATGTCTTGGTTTCAATGGAAAGGAATTGATGGCCTTCTTCTAGAAATACTCCATATATAGATTGAAAACCACATGAGAGAGTGGAGATCCCATTTAAATTCCATCTATTTGTTCATATATGTCACCTCAAAAGACAAAATAAGTGGATTACAAACAGATATTCACCAAGCTAGTTATTTCTTCATTAGCGATATCCTTGATAATCTTAATAGCATATTCAACGGAAACCTTTGTATTAGAGAGACCACATCAAATCCCACCAATATGTCATTTTCATTCATATGAATTTTTTTATACCACTGACAAAATGAGAAGAATCCTTGATGTAAGAAAAGGTATGGCCTACCAATAGTTTCAAGGTTTTTGCCAGGAATTTCACCATTTGTAAGTGGGGGATCCAATGGTGCTTACAATCGATCTCAAGGGGACTCCATTTTTGTGAATTTTGGGCAGGCCATATATTCTTGGGATGATAGGGTTTTTTGGAGTGAGTTTTTTCTTTATGCCTTCATCCAAATTTGAGTTTTTGATGGCATTTGCAACCTGAATAATTCTTGCGCTTGGGTCTTTTTCTATCTTTCTATAGCATCCTCTAATTGTTAAGAGTTTGTAAATTTTAGCTTGATAATCATGTGTGTTCATAATGACAGTTTCATTTCCTTTATGAGACCTCATTATAATTGTCTCCTTTTTAGACCTCAAGTTTATCAATGCTATAGGTTCTCTCTTGTTTATTTCATGTTTAGGAGGTTTGGCATTTCTTATTATAACTGAGGAATCTGTCCTTACTTCCTCCGCATCATTTTCTGGAAAAGTGGAGATAGATTCCTCTATGAATCATAAAACGCTTTCCATTGTAATGGACATGGGAATAATAGAAAAATTAAATCATTTTCTCAAGACACCCCAAGCTTCCTCATCCAACATATGATCATACATGTTCACCATGCATGACTAGGACTCATCTGTAGGGACTAGGAAACATGACAAGGAAATGGAGAGTAGAATAAGAGTTATTATCCCCTATATGAGAGGGACAACCGATAGAATATCTAAGGTTCTAATAAGAAAGAATATTAATACTACCTTCTTCCCCCCTAACTCCTTAAGGAACATGCTTTATAATTCTAAAGATCCAATTGATCCTAAGATAAGAAAAGGTATCTACTCAATCCCTTGCTCATGCGGTAAAATATACATTGGTGAGACTAGTGACTTGGTGAAGGTTAGATTGAAGGAACATTGCATGGATATCATACATGATAAGACTAAAAAATATGCAATGGCTAAGCACTCTCATAAATCAAACTATCATATATGGATTGAACATGCAAAGGTAATTTCCATGGAAGATCATTATAACAAGAGATGGATCTGTGAAGCTCTGGAGATTGAAAAACATCCTCAAAATTTCAACATAGATGATGGTTTAGTCTTGAGTGGATTCAGGAAACCACTCATTCACACATTTAAGGATAAATTTAATAAATAATTAATCTTCCAGTCTAACTTTGCTTACTATCATGATGTTATTTGTATTTATGGACTATATTTCTCTCTTTATTCCTTGAGATGTCCTTGTCCCAATGATGGACTCGTCTCTGTAGTTTGAATTGTTCGTAGAGGATATCAAAAACTCACACAGGTTTCCATACAATCTCAGATGTCTTCTACTTGTGAAAACGAGAGGTTGAAGAGGTTGGTAGCCTTTAAAATCTTAAGAATATCCAAAAAATATGCAATTATTACGTTTAGGTTGTAATGCTTTCCTTTTCTCATCAGGAATGTGATCCCATGCTACACTACCAAATACATAGAAGTGGATTACATCCGGTTTAATTTTAGTTCATGCTTCTTCCAGTGTTATATTTTTTAAAGCCTTTGTGGGAGTTCACTATGTAATTTTCACAATTGATGGCTTTCTCCCAATAATGAATACTTAATCTTTTAGATTGGATAATACAATTATCCATTTCTTTCAATGCATGATTTTTTCTCTTAGCAACACAATTTTTCTATGTTGTATATGGAACAATATATTTCATCTGAATGATATGTGCAATGCAGTAACTTGTAAATTCTGTGTTCACATATTCTTATCCATTATCTGTTCTTAACCTTTGAAGTTGATGTCCAAATTGTTTTTCTACAAAGGCCTTGTAGGCCAAAAAATTGTCAAAAACTTCACTCTTAAGTTTTAAGAAGTAAACCCAAGTGTGTCTAGAGAAGTCATCAATGAAAGTTAACAAGTAATTGCACCCAGAAAAAGGAGGAGAATAAAGAATACCATAGAAATCACTATGAACAATGTGATATCCCAATTTTTTCTCCTAGAATTATTTGTAAATAAGAACTTAAATACTTTGCATGATTAATTTATAACTCTATTACACTAAATCCATGGTTCAAATATACCATGGTACTATGAATATTGTACATCTTTTTGTTTTGTAGTTAATAAAGATGAATATTGAGATCAACTAAGATTGAGCGCCTATAGGGGATATGATACCACAAGAGGGGGAAGGTGAGGGGGTCTAGGGGGAGAGTTATACCTAAATCATCTACCTTATGCTATCTCGAACCCTCACCCAATTTCAAGTTTGAATTTCAAATAAAAAATGAGTTAAGAGGAGTGGTGGAAACAAATTCCTCAATCGAAGCCACAAATCCTAAATTTTAGCAAACTGTCTCTCCTACGTTCTTAGATCTAGGAAGAGAAGTTGTGTTTGAATTCTCTAGCAATTATACATGTGGAAATATTTGAATGGGGGGAGGAGAGATATTAGAAAAGGAGGTGGAGATGAGTTTTGGTAGGTTATACATTAGGAAAAGGGATCCAAGCCCATGATAGACCAACCAACCATGAATGGAAGTTGTTGGCCTTGAGAAAAAGCCATGAAACCATGGAGAAATTTGTTGAATATTGATGCATTAGATTGGACCTTCTATGCACACAATGAATAACACAAGTATTTTCCTTGTGTGGTGTGGGGTAGGTATGTGGTATCTTAATTCTGCCCTGTCTTCAAGAAATCTGTAGAAGAAAACATTGCACTACAAGGAAAACACCCTATAGCGGAGGTTTTTGTGGAAGTGCCTATAAAAATAGCCCAAAAATCTGTTTATAGCAGAGGTCACTAGTGGAGGTGCGTGGGCGGATGTTTTAGCAGACGTTTTTTAATGGTGTGTTTATAAGACTATACTGCATCGATGTGCCACCATATATAAATGCATCAGTGTTAATAGACAATGGTGAATTGTTGCAAAGTTATTTAAAAAACAAATAAAACAACGGTGCACATCAGATAAAAGCATATCAAAATCATTGGTGCACCCTAAATGGGTGCACCGATGCACAACAAACAAGTTTGTTGCCTTGTGTTTTCCTTCCAAAATGCATATAGGTGCGTCATTGTCCCCTTGCCACACCAGTGTGCAAAAATCAGCTCCGCAGTCTACGATTTTTTTTAAATGCATAACAGTGCGACTTTGTCCTAGTAGCGTCCCAGTGTGTTCCATATGGGGCACTGTCACGTGTTTTTTAAAATAAATGGTGCCCTATCTTTATCGGTTAGTACCGGTGCACTTAACGTGAGCACACCAGAACAAGGTTTAAATAAAAACCGACAATAAAAAAAACGTGGGCACCAGTGCGCATGAAATGGGAGCACTGGTGCGCCACAAACAGTTGCACAGTCTACATTTAAACAAAAAAACGAAACGGTGTGCATTTTTCCTGAGTGTGCATTGGTGCGCTACCTATGGTGCATTGTCACAATGTTTTTAAAAATAAACGGTGCACTATCTGCAATTGTTAGCACTGATGCGCTTAACGTGAATGCACCGGAACAGGGTTAAATAAATTTAAAAAAAACGGCAGTAAAAAACCATTTTTACCATTTCCAGTGAAGAGAATCTCTCAAGCACCGGTGCCACCTTTTCCCAACTGAAGCGCACTAGCATCGGTGCTTCTGTTGCTTGCATTGTTTTCATTCGGTGCTTGGTTCGTGGGATTCCAATTTTTCCATACGGTGGGAAAAATTCATTTTTTTCACTACATCCCAACGATGCTTCATTGATGAGAAAATGTCATAAATTATTTATTTCTTTGTACATTGTCTTTTTAGCGGATTAAATTTTGAAATTGAGTTAAATTTGCATTGTTTTCCAATTTTATTTGTTTTTGTGTGGTGCGCCCTGTAAATTTTACAGGGCGTGCCAATCATGTATATTATGTTCTCAACGATGCATCATATTACAGAATGGATCAATGTGTACTTACACGCGACACACTGGTGCATCCTCAATAACAGATGCACCTTCCAAAATAAATACTTTCCATTGAATGGTGTGTCTTTTGTATGTATGCACCAGTGCGTTCATAAAACTATACGCATCGTTGAATTGAAACTATTTATTTTCATCTATATGTGTTGAATAAATGCATCAGTGTGTTGTTTATAACGAACATATTGATGTGTTTATTATGAACGCATCGACGTAAATAAATAGTTTCTTTTCAAGGGTGTTTTGGTTATAGGGAACACACTGGTACGTTCATAAAAATATACGCATTGTTTAAAATAGAATAGTTACCATTGAACTGTGTGTCCTTTATATGTACGCACCGGTGCGTTCATAAAACTATACGCAGTGATGAATGGAAACTATTTATTTTCACATGTTAACATAGATAGTTGTTCGAGTGGTATGTCATTTATAGGTAATGCACCTGTGCGTACATAAGAAGAAATGAATCAGGTAAAAAATATAGTTGTTCGAGCAGTGTGTTCGTGATATATAATGCATTGGTGCGTACACAATGGGGTGCCCTGGTGCCTTGATAATTACTACACATCAGCTAAAATAAATTTCTCTTTGCATGCAGTGCGTAAGATATGTGTGCGCATTGTGGGCGGTGTGTTACTGTTTTTCAGGTGCACCGAAGATTAAAAAAAAAAATTGACAAAATTTATATTTGCATATTTTGAAATAAATTACTCATTTACTGAAAAAAAGTTGTGTTTTTATGTATGATGTTGATGTAATTTATATGTTAATTATATAGATACGTCAGCTCATGGACGAGCAACAAAAAAGACTGGACCGGTACAATATGGTTTGGGAGTGGGTGTAACGACCCCAATCGTTACGACAACATCTGATGCATAACAAATGCAAAAAAACAAATATTTTTATTTTTTAAAAGGAAAGTAATAGCGACAACACAATCAATCAACGCAACTTGACAACAAACACAACGCATGCAATTCAAGCAACAGACAACATAACGACCTAGCATATTAGCACATCGTTCAGCTAGATACAACATATGAAAATCAATCAGACAAAAATAAAAACAACTACCCGCCCGTCCTACCCTACAAGGTTAGGACCTCCAGGACACATAAGAAACACTCAAGCCCAGGTTCTCATCGATTTCGACCATTTAAGGTCTCAAGGTTGGTGACTGTTCTGAGGAACAAGGAGGTGTCTACATCCCACCTGAAACATCAAGTCCAAGCTGACTAAGCTAAAATACAACATCAAGATCAAACGAGACGCAACCAACATCAAGCGACACAAGTAACTAGAACCTTCATGGCGAGTGAGGAACAAATCACAATCAAGCATTACAATACAATTTACAAACATCAATTTCAATAATGAACATCGTCATCAACGGGGAGCGCATGACCCAAGCCGGGTTGTCATATGCACTCATCGATCAATGCTTTTCCCGAAATATAAAATGCAACAATGCTCTTATTAAAACAAAGAAATGCTTAACTAAAATATAGCAATGCTTAACTTAAATATAACCATTCCTTTCTTAACATATCACAATGCTTAACCTAAAATATAACAAAGCTTTTCTTTAATTATAAGATGTAATAATGCCTTTCCCAAAAATATAAAATATAACAGTGCTTCTCTTTAAAATATAACAATTATAAATTTCATTGCCATTACCAAGCGCTGCTATAAATTCACCTGTCATTGTTAAGAACAATATAAATTATACTGCCATTATGGCATTGTTCTAAAACAATCAACCGAAAACAATTACGAATTAACTAAATCACGGCATCGCTGCCAACGCTAACCATTGCAATTTAACTTAAATTGCAAATTAACTAAACATTTAACTAATTACATATCACTGCCAGCACTAACCACTATAATTTAACACAACTTGCAAATTAACTAAACATTTAACGAAATTACATATCACTGCCAACGTTAACCATTAAACATTTAAAATCTATGTGTGCTCATTAAAATCTTGGTGTAGTTATTTAATTCATTGTGTATTATATAAAATCTCTTGTAATTATTAAAGGATATTAAAGAGCTAAGCATATTAACCAAAGATTCTCAGAATTGGAATAATTACATTTACCAAATGTCAGAGTTGAGATTCACAAAACAAAGGAAAAGTTTAAATAATTAAATTGCGGATTTAGAATTATTAAATGGCCAACTGTCAATAATTTCACTTCTGTCCTGACATCTCTGATAGTAAGTCATTTTGTTTCCTCCTAAAACACCACACCGATAAAACTCGCTTTAACTCAAAACAAGGAAACTACCAAATTGACAGTGCCACGCATAGTTGTACAGTTCACTCGATTGTTATATGCATATGGCTAAATTATGGAGCGTAAAAAAATACAGGAAATCGCTTAATGGGAAGTTCTATTTTTAGAGAATAATCAAGATTTGTCAAAGTGAAAATTATTTTTTAAAACATACAATTTTAAAATATTGAAACATCCATATCACCCAAGTTTTGGCATTTGGCAGTCTTTTCTTTTCACTATGTAAGGATCGTATCAAGTTTATAAAAACCGTATACATCAAATATCACTCGAATAACTTCATAATTTTATATCCATTGAATCATAAGGACCACTACCAGAAATCACTGCTACAGGGCCCACCTCGAGCTCTATGAGTTACTATTGAGGTGAGGGGAGTGGATGAGAAACTACCACTGATCAGACCACTTAACAATGGACTAGTGAGGCATATGAAGATCACTAGAACTAGATATCTTGGATCTTCTCCATTTCCCGAGTGGAGTCTCAGTTGTTCGTTTGGTTATTAAGGTTTTTTCCCGAACGGGAAAGGATTGTCCCTCCATGCATCTCCCCTCTTGGATTTGACGTCTATCAAATGAAATGAATGAATAGGGGCCAAGCAATTGAAGTCATCCTGCTTGTCAAAATTCATGAAATGGAAATTGTTAGTAATAAATGCTCGATCTCAACCCCCAAAAATATGCAGAGGACACATTGCATTATATACGTTGATTCACTTCGTTTGAACTTCTAATTTCATCAATTTTAAAATGCTCGATTTATTAGATCTCGATCTCTTATCTCCATACCTACATGACCTTGGCACTGATCGAACCATCACAACCTGCCCCGTGGGGGGCCAATCCCATGCCAGTTGCTCACACAAGGAGAGACCACAAAAAGACCACCCTGGGCGATATTCAGTGAACCCTTCATTCCAACCAATAATCAATTGATTGAGTACTTGATTGATTTTTTTATTTAATAGAACTTTATGGCAGAGGGAGCGAATAAACCTTCACCAGTGAGCACACCCACACTGTTAAACTTAATAGGTTCACTCGTTCCACAACGAGCACACCCATTGTTAACCTCAATCCTATAGTTCACAATTATCA
>JASDQU010308125.1:56817-68566 GCA_032191745.1 Picea mariana | reverse complement strand
GCAGCACCATTAGACTAAGTCCTCTTGTCCTTAGGTTTGAATGTCTCCAAGCCATTAGTTTCACTTCAAATTGACTCCATTAACCCAAGGCACTAGTCTAGAAATATCTTTGAGCTTGTTTGTCCTTAAAACTCTCTTTCAAACACTCTAAATTTGAAACCCTAACTAACCTAGCGTCTAACCCTAGCTGATTTACTAACCCTAAACCTAGAGGTGACGTCCTATCCTTTTAAACTCTTGCTTACACTAAAAGTTGCGGCTAGGTCTCCTCTTTGCAGCCATAAAGGTTTTGGATACTTTCATTGGTTTAAACTACAAAACGTTACCTTTTGGCCTCTATAACAGATCTGATTTAGGGCCGACGTCATTGTTGCAGCAGAATTATAGGTGACGTCACATTGCTTTGGTCTCTTGTTTAGCTTGCAACGTTGAGATATTTTTCACCTTGATCAATAGACTTTGAGTTGTAGATTACTTTCATAAGTTTAATTGCTAAAACGTCCTACTCATTGTTTCTAAATTTGATCTAAATACTAGGGCTGACGTCACATTTATAGCAGCAACAATATTGGTGACGCAGCAACATTATGTATATGAGCTGATTTGAGATATTTATTGCATTGTGATATATTACAAGGATTTAATTGTGTACATTGAATGCTCTTATCTCTTGGTGTACTTATTGAAAGCCATTTGTCTTTGTTTAAGCAATCATTGACTTCGTCAATAATTGCATTTGATCATTGCTCATATGTATTTAAGGGATAGTCATTGATATTGTGAAGTACTAACCCACTGCAGCACATTCTCTAGCTTTGTTTGTTTTGTCTCGCAAGCAGGTGTCATCCAGTGGAACATATTCTTCTTGACTATCTCATCTTTGGCAGTAATCTGTGAAAGGGAACCTCTTACCTTGATCCTTTAAACCTTAGCCCTTCAGAAAGCCAGATTACATAGGGACGTCTCCCTTGGATTAGCCATCCTAAATAGAAAGAGCTCCCCATCGAGGTGACAGTGGGTGGGGAAGCTCCTGTTACGCTGGTTTTAAGCCTTGACTCAAGCTACTTAGACCTTTCCTACAAACCGTGCGATAACACTTCCTATAGAAAACGAGACCACCCAAACAAGCGAACATGTGTTGATGTAGAATATTCATAGAATTAAAAGGCAAAGTTTCCTTTTTGTTTTTTAGTGTGCTTAGTTATACATATTGCCTGTTTTTTTGGTATAATATAGGGTTGTTTACTTGCTTTTATATTTATGTTTTTTTCTAACTTGATAGGCTATCTATTATTTTGGAAGTAGGATTGGTTTTCTAAGATGGCTTTTGTTTTTGGAGCTAGTCATACTTGTTGGCTATTTTTGATGTTGTAAGGCAATAATGTATTGATTCGTGATATTCTTTGGCTTTGTAGAGAGCAAATGCATGCCAAGGAAGTAGCTTCAAGTACATAGAGGATAGCAAAGTCTGTCATGATTATCAAGAGATCAAAATCCAAGAAAATACACAAGCTCTTGATGTTGGTTCAGTGCCTCGTTCTATGCTTGTCATTTTGAAAGATGATCTTGTTGATTTTGTGAAAGCTGGTGGTAAGTTCAATGAGCTTGAATCTATCTTCATTGAAGTAAATTGTCAAAGTTGTGTATTTGAAAGATTGGTCTTTTTCTTGAATACATATAGGATGTTGGCATCAAAATGTGTGTTCTATTTACCTTTTCTTGCCTTGAATTATATTGTTTAGTGTCATACATTTCCAACATTCATCAATCTTGATTCTTTTTCCTTTTAAATTTGAAATTTGACACTGTTTTTTGTTTTTAATTTAAAATTTTGTTATGGTTGGAGTACATTTACTTTTGCAGAATTTATTTAGTATAATTTGTATTTTTACTATGAATGCATGTATTTATTCGTAATGAGTCGAAACAAGGAAGCACTTTTTGAATTAGTGTTAGATGTTATTCACATATGTTGATTATAGTACTTTCTTTGCCTTGAAACTTTATCAAGCATAATTATTTGAATTACAGACATTGATTACTCATTTATTTTTCTTTTAATTTTGAAGATGAAATTTATTGAAATCTGAAGATCTTTTTAATTGAAATGTGTGTTTTCCTTGGTGTTTTTTCTTTTTCCCGAAGAAAAAAGTGTAAATTTTATTTCAACTTTTGGAGAAAAAAAATTTGCATTCTGCATATACATGTCTCCATGTATTGATCTCATGGAAGACAGCTTCCCCATAAAAGCATGCCAAAAAAAACCACAAAAAACAGCCTCCTCTAATCTAACTGTCCCTTAAGGAGGCCTACATAAGACCTATCTCTGATACATAAATAGCAATATACATATGTTCCAATAAAAAAACCTTCAAAGAAGGGTCATCCATATGGGATGTATACCATACAAAAGGCATGACTGAACGAGAGCCCAACACTCTACAACATATCCAAAATCAAGATAAAAAAGAAGCCCGGCAATCAAGTTATGCCGAATTCACTGAAGCCTCCCTGGTAGCGAAGGAGCTCTGCCCAAATCCAATTTCTGAACCATCTGTTACCTCTGAGAACGACCATTTTCCCATATCCAGTCGCAGGCCTTCCTTCGAGAGAAAGTCCGCCGTCCTGTTTCGTTCCCTGAAGACATGCCAGATAGAATATTTATCAAAAGAAGCTAAAATTCTGAAGATCTCATCAAGCAGAGGAGCTAAAATGATATTGTGGCAGCGCTGAGTTTTTCTAATCCAACTGATAACCAACATTGAATCCCCGAATATCTGAAGAGAAGAGACATGTTTTTCTACAGCAAAGAGCAAGAGCAGCTTGAGTGACATAATCTCAGCGAAATTGTTGGAGTCAGGACCGAGACCCATTGTAATTTTGAAAAAATGGTTGGAGGAAAGAAAAAGGACTGCTCCTCCCCCACATATAGAGTTATTATTCTGGGAAGCTCCATCAAAGTAGGTCCAAGGTTTCCTTGGTGTTTGTTAGCAATGCAATGCAATTATATTTTTCACAAGATGAAAAGAGGTCAACTTATAGTTTTATCCTTTCAATGCTTGTCAAATATAATATGCAAGTTTAAATCCTTGTTTGCACTATGTTCATGAGATGTAAACAAAAGCTTGCACGACAATTAAACTGTGACATAAGTATATTATGTCAAAGGAAGATCTTGTTAGAGTGAGCATATAATAATGGTCATGTAATAAAGTTTAATTTAATACTTAAGGTTAGTAAGTGACTTATGTCACATGTCATTAAGAGAATAATATTAGGTTAGGTTAGAGATTTAACCATTAAAGTTGTTTTATGGGATTTTGGTATTGGACATTGTCTCCCTTATATGTATTGACATCCACATCACATTGTTGATGATCCAAGCATATCATTCTCTCATTTAATATGTTATGGTCTGCATTGGTGTCTGCATTCTTACGTGTAAAACTCACATGGTATTAGAGTGAGGTTAAGAAGAAGCGGGTGAGAGGCCTAGGGACTGTTGGAGATTAGAAACAGACTGAGGGATTGCTCACACGCAAGAAGAGGCTAGACAAACAATTAGGGTAAGCCTGGTCCAAGTCAAAGATGAGTTTTATGCTGACTTGAAGAGATATAATATCTTTTTTTTAATGATCAATGGTTCTTATGTTAGGATATTTAAAAAAAAACTGTGAGATGGTGCTGTATGAGTATCGAGGTCATTGCTAGGTTAGCGTTGTAAGAGTGTCGAGGTCGATTAGCTCCTAGGAAAAACAATAGTCGTGGAGAAGAGTTGAAGGATTGCCATAAGGTTTCTTGTTAGAAATTGTAACTGCTAATTTATAAAGAGGGTTTTTGTACCTATGGAACTCATGTGAGAAGAGACCCATGTGGTCAAGTGATGAACAAAGTAGGGCAAGACGACCTTGAGAATAGACATAGTGGAGGTGGTGATTGTGGTAGTTATTGTCGAAATGGAAACAAATAATACAGATTGAAGTGGGTGAACCGATCAAAAGAAAAACCTATGTATTATTGGTTGGGGTCAATTAGACTATTGTAGGGGAAGAGTCAACATATAATTGGTTTGAATTTTGTTAGGAGAAGAGAGTCCACATAGAGATTAGAACTGTAAAAAAGATCACCCGTGATGATGTTCGCATGAGGTATTGTGGGATTGGGCATTGACTAGTAGCAGAGGGTAACCTGCCATCAAACAACTATTGAGCTCGTTACTCCTCATACTCCATGAGTATTGCATGTGTGATTTTTATCACACAATTCAAAGATTTGCAAGATGGTATGATGGTTCTAGCCCCCCAAGGGGTTTGATTTTGGAGTTTTGGTGGAACTTGCTTCAGTTGTGCATCATGTTCTTTTCAGTTTGATGGAGGCATTCTTCATGGATTAGTTCTAGTCACTACTTTCACTTCCTTGTTGCATGGTTAGTTGTTAGTGTCCTCTAACATGGTGGTGTCTTTCCCTATTGTTTTCTCAATGTCATTCATATTTCATCACATTTCCATCATTGTACCTAGATAATTTGTATGTTTCATCACTTCTTCACTTTTTACTTAGGTAGAATCCACCTTACACCTACATTTCATCACATTCCCTTTCCTAGAGGGCGCTTGACACATTTTACTAGTAATTCTCTAAGTTTAATTTCATAATAACCCTTCATTTGTCATATTTCCACCTTTTCACCATTTCAGTGTGTGAACACATCAAATTGATATGGAATATTTCATTTGCTAATTAATTTATCCCAAACCTCAAGATTATTGGGCTATAAATACTCATATGTTATAATCTTTCATTGAAGCCTTATTTCCCAAGTTCTATTTCAATTTGTTACTACGGAATGCATCTTTATGGCTATGTGGTACACACATAAGGGTAGCGCTCCCCCTTTGACACACATGTTGAGGCAACCCACTAGAAAAATAATATTTAATTGTTGCCTCCTTTTGCAAATTCGTTGAGCCAAATATTAGTCTTGTTCACACGTGCGGACCTAGTTTTTGACCATGTCACATATTTATCCTTTGGCACACACGTTGAGGAGGTTGTTGAGTCTTGCACGTTGAGTAGGGAGTTAGTTATGCATGTGACCTAGGTTTTTTGACCATGTATTTATCCATCACCTCTTCCATCCATCCACTCACACTCATTTATTTCATCCCTTAGCACACTTCTATAGGGCATTAGGTCATGTGCTCCTCTAGGGGGTACACTTGCATCTTTGAATGAGCTTATTCACACCTTGTACACCTTGTGAAATTAAAGTGACTAGTAACTAATTCCTCCACTTCTTGGAGGTCCACTTGCACATTTGTTAACTTTTGATGTTTTAGTTTTCGTAAGTGTGTTTTATCTTTAGTTAGCAGGATTTGCTTTTAGTACTATAAGGCTTTAGAGGTGGTGTTAGGATGTAAAGCTTATATTTATAATAAAGTCACTTTATGAATTTAGGTTATAGTGGATGCTTTTGCTCACTTTTGTTGAGTTTTGGTATACCTTGGGAAGTGGTCGCCTTGTGGTTGTGGGTCTCTAACAACCATATGGAAATATTTGACCCTTTGTGCCTTATACTTCATGTCTAATTTCGCTTTGACATTTTCCTAAGTCAAAAGGGTGAAATTTGTCGCTTGAGACAAAAGTGACTATTAATTCACTTTGTGGGTGAATTGGGGGACATAAAGTGAACTAAGGAAACTTAACCCAAAGTGGGTTTTGAGTTGAGATTCTTTGGAGAGATCTCAAACATGGATTAGAGATGGCTTGGAGTGATCCTAGCCATTCATCTTTTAGGTTTCCTTATGATTGTTTAAGAGGGGCGCATAGGGAAAAAGGAGGTTCATTCACTCATTTGTTCACTTGGAGAGTTTGGAGAGGAGCATTGAGAAGAGAATGGAAGCATTGGGAGAGGAGAGCTTGGGCGCTATCTTTCATGGAGGGCGCAAGGAGGCCTAGGGCTTGATTATTTTGTGGTGTGGGTTCTTGCTTGGTGGAGGGCGCACTCTTGGAGGAGGGCGCAAGCTTAGCAGGCACTTGTAGTTCTTGAGCTTTTGCAGATCTGATTGGTGGAGGTTTGGGACAACATTCATACAGAGATTTGCATGTAAGGGTTTCTCAAACAGCCAAGGGAGGATCAAGGGTGCATCAGTTTAGTGGAAGAGGCAACAAAGGAAGGGGGGCGCACTTGCTTGGGCTCATTCTTCTTGGAACCTTATAGCAAAGCTTGAGAGGAGCTTGCTACTTGTACAGGTTCCATTGTATTTGTTTACTTGTTGCATTCCATGCTTGAGACATCACATATATACACTTTCATTCAAAATTGGTTTTCCCCGGTGGGGTTTTATCCAGGGTCATGTTGACCAAAAATACTTGTGTTCAAATTTTATGTATCCTTAGTGTTTAAATCATCAGTAGGAGCTTGTAAAGATCCTAGAGGAGTGCTATATGTTTTGAGGTTTGCATGTGCTAACATTCAATGACTAAAACACTTGCAAGGGCACTTTAAAAGAGCATATAACCATCAATTTGAAGGCAATTTTCTTTGCAGAAATAAACAGGCCTGTTTGCTGTCCTAAAACAGCAGCAAGGACAGATTTGGTTTCTTGAACTTAGAGCCCAACAAGAGGTCAAAGACAGACCTGTTGGGCAGCCTTCTAGTTCCTCAAAAATCTACATGGTATCAGAGCCTTGGTGGCTAAGAGTTGGCTGATTTACTAGCATACAGTTGGCAGATTTTTGGACAGTTTTGGACAGCCTTATTGTTGATGATTGCAACTTCGTGAGACATTCTTCAGGTCTTCTCCCCAGAGCAGTGGGCTGGGTCGACTTATGCCTTCTCCTTATCTTCTCCTCGATGGACTGAGTTGGGTTGACCTGAGACTGGTCTTCTCCTCAGTTGTGTTGGGCTAGGTTGACCTTAGACGAGTCTTCTTCCTAGGTGGATGGGCTGGGTTGATCTGTGGGAACGCTCCTGATCTTCTTCCCATATTGGGTTGGGTTGAACGCTCCTCTGAGACTGAGTTGAGCATGACACTTGTCAGAGCAGTGGCAAGCTGTCCTGGGAGGGCACCCAACGTTCCATGGGAGCAGACCATGTGGACATGTCACTTGGGAGTTGACCAAGTGGACACATCATGAGGGAGCAACCCTTGACGATGATGATGACTTGCTCTAGTGGGTCGTAGCCCCTAGAAGAGATGAGGACGTTCACACTGGGTGCAACCATGTGTGACATATTGATGCAGCCTTTCACTATGATGACTAGAGACAAGAAGAAGCCCAACGTCTTGTGTAGAAGACTCACCAGATGCCCAACGTCTTGTGTAGAAGACCTAATCTGCTAAAGTCGGCTTGGATGAAGAGACACCTTTTGGAAAGGATAAAGTTTTCTCATTGGACTTGTATAAATAGAGAGAACTATCTCTCATTTTGTCATAATACACTTGGATCACTTTCTCTCTCTTGTGTAGCGCTAGCCTCTTGGGATTCTAGCGCACTTCTTCTTGGTGATTGGATTTTCTCTTGGACTATCTATTATCTAGTGAACGGTTGCTATTGGGTTTTTCTCCCTTGTGAAGAAGGGTTTCCTAGGATATTTCTTGTGTATTTTGTGCATGGTTATCTTCTTGCGATCTTGGATAATTGTATGATGCAATTAATGCTTAGGGTTTATGCTTCATGATGCTTATGTTATTCAAAATTGAATAGAATGTTAACAAGTTGATCAAGCATAAAAATTCAACACTTATTTCACTCTTGTGTGTCAAGTGTTGAGGCTGATTTCTTTTGCAGTTTAGGAACGGTTTGAGTTTCAGTGGATAACCATGTCGGTGTCTCAGATGAGGGCAGAGGATAGGCTAATCGAAGCTAGCAACTGGTCCCCTTGGAAGACTAGGCTTATTTTTGTCTTGGAGGATCTTGAACTATGGGATATATTGCAGGCTCCTGTTGTTGTTCCTCTTGTCACTGCTCCCTTGTTGGTAGCAGAGTTCAGGAGGAGGAACAACAAGGCAAAGAGGACTATCTGTGATGCGGTGAGAGACCATGTCATACCCCATTTGACTGGGAAATACTATGCCTTTGAGATGTGGGCCTCATTGTGCAAGCTTTACTAGAGTCCCAATTAGAATCGGAAGACGGTTCTGCGGGAGAAGCTTAGGGGCATTTAGATGCTCAAGTTAGAGTCGGTGACATCATACCTTGGGAGATTTACACAAACTCGAGATGAGTTGGCAATAGTAAGAGAGATTGTGGATTCAGACTTTTTGGTGAGGACAACCCTAAACGACTTCTCCAAACCTTTGGGTTCATTTGTGCGAGGCATTGTGGCCAGGGAGGTCATGCCCAGTTGGGAGAGACTTTGGGATGACTTCGTATAGGAGGAGCTGAGATGTGGCTCTGGATATTCAAGACAACAACGTATTGCTGAGGGTGATGAGGATCTTTCCCTTTGGTCAAAGGGTAAGAAGAAGGTCGGCAAGGGTACTAAACAGGGTCCCAAGGGAGGGGCCAAGTCACAGGAGAGTGGCAGTGGGTAAAAGAGAGATATGAGCAAAGTAAAGTGCTTTGCTTGTAAGAAGATGGGGCACTATGCTGGTCAATGTCCCAAGAAGAAGAAGAAGTCGGGTGTTACAACAACAACAACAAATGAGGAGGAGTTTCAGGCACAGTTTGAGAGGGAGTGTGCCTTCCTTATTTTTTCACTTCAGTTGAGACGACACCCAACATTTGATTTATAAACAATGGAGCTTCGAGCCACATGACGGGTGTGAGAGAGCACTTCACTGATCTCAAAGATCCTGAGGTCAAGATGGAGATTGCACTTGGAGATGACACCATAGTCAGAGTTGCTGGGCGTGGCACAATGACATTTCAGAGGGACACTATGCCACCCATTTCGTCCAGGGATGTGTTGTACGTCCCCGGGTTGAAGAAGAATCTGATATCAGTTTCCACCCTCCAGGACAGGGGGCTTGAGGTGTCCTTCAGAGGGACAGAGGTCCTCATACACCCTAAGGGGTCCCGTCTCACCTTAGGGTAGGTGATTGGAGTGAGGGATGGTAAACTATACAAATTTCTTTTTCAGCCCCTACATGCTTTGGCAGCAAGTAGCGACAACAATAGTCAGTTATGTGAGTTATGGCATTGGAGGATGGCTCACCTTCATCATGTGTCTCTTGGACGGCTGAGAGAGGTTGTGACATGAGTGCCACAGTTCAGCTTAGAGCATTAGGATGTGTGCAAAGGGTGTGCGCTTGGTAAGTTTACCAAGGCTATTTTCCCCAACAGTGACAGCAGGTCAGTTGGGATACTGGATTTAGTACACACAGATGTGTGTGGGCCTGTTGACTGCCTATTCAGCTAGGGGTCAACTCATGTGCCATGAAGATGCATCACCAGATGCATATTTGATGAAGACAGTTTTGGTTCTACTTGGGTATCTGATACCCCAGCACAAAATTTTGTAAACGAAATTTCCGCACCCGTGGGTTGATAATGTAATAAATCTGCATGGATCATAGTTAGGTCAGGCACTTGGGGTGTTTCCATTAGGGGAGTTCCTTTCACCGAGGGTTTTTTATCCTCAGGTTGTCGACCGGGCTTTAGGGCCTGGTCGACTTCCCTTGAGTTTTTCCCTCCTCACATGCAATAATTCCTCCAAAGTGGGGAAAGGCGCTCTAATGGTCTCATTTTTTGGTAGCCTTTGTTTAAGAATGTTGTAAATGACCATGCTAGACAGTGTAGAAAGTTTCGCGGAATTTCGTCGAGTCTAGATAGGTTTTTTTTAATTAATTAAATTTTTAATAATTTAATTAATTAATTATTTTTTGAGCTAATGTTGTAAAAACTGGATCTTTGGGATTTTGATAGGGGTATTTGTGCTCAAAAGAAATGGAATAGCACCCCCTACACCCATAGACCAAGTTTCAGCTCAGTCGGACTAAGTTTACTATGTCTTAGTCCACTCAGAGTCAGTCTTAGTCAAAACAACAATTTTAATTGCTAAATTGACATTAGTCAAATGTCAAAAACATTGTAATTTTGAGTTAGTGAGTGGATGTTAAGGTGGCAATGAGCAAGTTAGACCCTCCTAACCTACCCAAACCCATCCTAACCTTTTCTCAACTTAATTCAACCTATTTACTCACCCCCTCACCCTTCTAAACCTTGCCCTAAGGGGAAAAACGACCCACCACTAACCAATTCCTTGTTTCTTGCCTAGAAACTTGGAGTGGGCCCCTCTCACATGAGGTGCGCCCCCCCTAGCCTTCCAAAACCCTAACACTACCAAAAACCTAACTCTAAACCTAACCTAACCTCTCCTAAAGCTCACGCCCTCTCTTTCCTAGCGCCCCCATTGGTAGAGAGTCACTCCTTTAACCCAAAACCTAAACTAACTCACCCAAACTTCAACATGGGCCCTCATCCTTTGCCAAGTGTGCCCCTTTTAGCTATTTACCTCATCCCAAGACCCTGTCATCCCTCCACCTCATCAATCTCACATTCAAACCCTAAGTGGGGCGCCCCTCCTCTTGAGATTGATGTTCTTTCTCTCAAACCAACACTTGGCACTCATCCAAGTCACTTCTCTTGGCCTCTTGGGGTATAAAGAGAAGCCTTCCTCACCTCTTTTCTTTACCAATCTTTGTGCTAAAGTTATTATGCTGAAATCTCTCTCAATTCCATCTTTTTGCTCTTGCCATTTTGCCATCCATTCATTGCTCTTGGGAGTCTAGTAGCAACTAGTGGCTACAACACCCTCACACTTTTGGTAATGAGAAAAAACCTTGGAGGATCATTGGTGCATCTTTGAGTATTCTTTTTGCTCCATACACATGAGGTGATATTGTTTGCTTATTGTTTTTGTGTTGTTGGTAATAGATCTCGAGTTGAAGTATTTTGCTTGAGTAAGATAGCTTTGAGTATTCTGGTTGTCTTATGTTCATGTTGAATAGCTTAGGATTTGCAAGTATTTCGTTCTAAGTTCATTCAAGATAACTATCTATTCCATGCTTCATATATCTCACTAAGTTTTGCAGGTCATCTCAAAGGATTCATTGGGATAGCATTCGAAGAGGAGTCTACCCTTGAACCCTTCTTACACTCCTAATCTCTTTCTTGTTCCATTTTAATTTCTGCATCCATTTCCATATACTTTTCAGCTATTAACTAATCTTAGATAGGTCAAAATTTAAATTTTCATATTCAGATTTTTATACAAAAAATTTCTGTGTAAAAACAGAATTTTTTTGACAAGTTTAGGGTGTTTTGCAGCATTTCCAGCAAGCTTTTGCTTGCTGTTTTTTGCAGGTTAGTGACAGATTTAAAGGTATATGCTGCCCAAAAACATTTAGGAGGCTTCCCAACTCACTTCTACTTGGTTGGGTAACACTTTTCTCCTTTTCTCTTTCAATTTCTAAGCTTTCTTGCTTCTTTTCCTCATTCTTTTAGTCCTAAATCATAAGCTAGTTTGGATTAGTTTGCTATTCTTTAGTTTAGTTTGTTCTTTTGTCCATATATTGTTAGTTTAGTTTGTCTTTCATTTCATTAAGTTATTAAAGTCTAAGCTACCCTCTTTGGCCAATATTGGAAGGCTTGCCACCACCTTGGCCATTGAAGTGGTGTTTTCTTTCAAGTTTTATTTATTTTGCTTCTAAAATTTAATATCAAAGTCATAAGTATTAATACTATTGAGATAGTTTCTGCCTGAGCAGTCGGCCAGGAGCCTGTCTAATCTTCGTATCTT
>JASDQU010308125.1:10333-53372 GCA_032191745.1 Picea mariana | reverse complement strand
TTTATTTATTGTGGCATAACCTCACATTCTAAGTCATTTATTTTCAGATCTACTTCTCAAGCATTCTTTAAAGTTTAAGTTATCTTGCTTCATGGTTATTTGCTCATACACATAACTTAAATTTTATTTTCTAGCAAGTTTAATTTTCTGTTATTGCAGCAAGTTGTTCTTGCCTAATATCTCACACTTAAACATGCAATCTTTATGAGAAATGGTTTATGATTAATTAACATATCTTGTGTATCATTTCCATATAAGTTTATGTGGTGAATGCTTTTATTTTCAAGCTGTTAAACACACTTTTATAAGCATTTGCAGTTTCGGCCATACCTTTAAACGCTCAATTTTAAGTGTCTAAAACTTGTCTAAAATTCACCCAACACATCTAAAGACCCACCCGCGGGTCATAACAACACTTAGAAACATTTTTAGGGGCTTCATTCAGCCATCTCCACCATCTAAAACGGGTGGGAGGAAAACAACGGAGGGAAGAGGCGGGGGACCGTCCTCGTGATTTNGTTGGGGAGATCCTTTCCGGGAAGTACTCCTACTGTCAGGGCTGACTCAGGAAGCTAGGGTAAGGACTCGTTGCCTTACTATCTTGAGCACCGGGCAGTCATTTGGCCAAGGGAGGAGGAAGCTTGAAGCACACACCTAGTTTAGGGGGAAGGGAAATAAAATTTAATCAATCTTTAAGCAACTCTCTAAACACTTGGTTGCATAGATCACCTTTGTATGTTGGGGGAATTAGATGTATTGGTAGGAACACATCATTGGTGATAATCTCATTGCTTAAGTCTTTATTGCAACTTGATGGTTAATGCTTCTTATGTCTAAGTGAACACTTGAGTATACATTGAAATATCTTGTTTATTGATTGTTGTGGTGTGAGTCAAGAAAGTGTTGAGTATCCCACTTGGGGAGGCATCACTTTCTTTGATTCTTGAGTGCTCTGTGTGGTGGCCAGTGAAGGCGGTCCAATAGAGTAAGTGCTATTGGGGCATGCTTGACAAATTGTTGAACACTTACTTTGTATCTTTGTATATTGTTGTATCTTTGTGAATGGTGTAATTATTGTAATACTTAACATTCTTTTGTAAGTAATATAACTTTGGGTTGGTGGGTAGTTTAACTTGATTTATTTGTAATATTCTTGTAATAAACCACCCTTAAACTTTAGTTGACCCCATTGCCCAACCTTAGGCACTAGTCTTAGTTGACTTAGGGAAAGGGCTGATTTTCATCTAGATTAGATTTGCACTTTGCATTTGCTGCTTGATCATCTTAGGCTAGTTCTCCCCTTTGGCCTATAACGAATTAAAACTAACTCCTAGAACTTTAACACTAAAATTAATCTAGTAACTAGGGACTACCCCCCTTGGCTTCCCTAGGAGTAAGCCTAGGAGGAAGAGGTTCTAGTCAAGGTGACAGTGTGGACTAAGAACCTAGACATTGTGTCTCCGAGGACACACTAAGTGAGTTGGACTTAGCTCACGTTAGCAAGTGTGTATTAGGACGGCAACAGGGCCTATGTCTCGTATGTCCTTGAGTGGTTGTGAGTACTATCTCACATTCATAGATGACCACTCAAGGAAGACTTGGATCTATTTCCTGAAGGCCAAGAGTGAGGTCTTCAAGAGGTTTCAAGAGTTCAAAGTTGTTGTGAAGAACCAGACTGGAAAGAAGATCAAGGTCTTGCGGTTAGATAATGGATGTGAGTATGGCTCCATAGAGTTTGTAGACTTTTGTTCCTAGGAAGGGATCAAAAGACAGATGGCTGTGCCTTACAACCCCCAACAGAACGAGGTTGCCAAGAGGAAGAATAGGGCCATTACAGGTGCAGCGAGGCCTATGTTGCATGATCAGACTTTGCCTCTATACTTATGGGCTGAGGCGAGTGTTGCTCCAGTTTATCTATAGAACAAAAGTCTCCACAGGATTTTGGGGAAGAAGACTCCTGTGGAGGCCTTCACTAGTAGGAGGCCCAATGTTGACCACATCAGGATTTTTGGATGCTTGACATACTCTCATGCCCCCTCAGAGAAGAGGACAAAGCTAGACCCCACAACCCAACATGGGATTCTAGTTGGTTACTTAGAGGTCTCGAAGGCCTATTGGATCTACATTCCATCACAATGGAGAGTGTTGGTGAGCATAGATTTTAGATTTGAGGAGGGTAGAGCTTTCAAGAGGTCTCTCGAGTCGAGAGACAATATTGAGGAGGTTTCAGAGACTCAGATTGATGTTTTAGAGAGAGCACAGCCTCAGGTGTTGAGTACACTAGCTTCGGGGGTGACAGGGTCACCTTTCACAGCTTCAGGTTAACAGTTGCAGAGGGTTTAGGTAGAGGGTGCAGAGGCTTCAGGATCTCAGAGTGTTGGCATGAGATATGAGGTAGAGACTCGTGGGCGTGGAGATATTACTTCTCCTTTGGTTACTCCAAGGAAGAGGAAACCAAGATGGTTTCATGAGACCTTGAAGGATGCCAAGGAGAATGTTGGAGAGCCTAGAGGGTTGTTCAGAGAGAGCAGGACACCAAATAGGCTTGGGTCCTACTTGGCGATGGTGACGAGCATTACAGATTCAGAGCTCGAGACATTTGTAGAGGCAGTCGATCAACAAGTTTGGTGAGATGCCATGCCGGAGTAGTATGGCTCCATTATGCGCAATGATGAATGGGAGGTGGTGCTGAGGTCAGTGGGGAAGTCAATTGTGACTTCCAGATGGTTGTATAAGACCAAGTATGCTGCAGATGGCAGCATAGAGAAACACAAGGCCCAGTTTGTGGCGCGAGCATTCTCTCAGGTAGAGGGAGTTGACTATGATGAGACATACGCACCAGTTGCGAGATACACGTCCATTCAGAGCATTATTGCCACAGCGGTAGAGATGGGTTGGAGGATACATCAGATGGATGTAAAGACTGCATTTTTGAATGGCTTTATTGAGGAGGAGGTGTACATTGAACAACCGCAGGGGTTTGAGGTGATGGAGAGAGATTCTCATGTGTGCCTTCTGAGAAAGACACTGTATGGTTTGAAGCAAGCTCCAAGAGCTTGGTATTCATGTATTGACGCTTATTTGCTTCAGATGGAGTTTGAGAAGAGTGAGGCAGATCCTAACCTCTATTACATCATTAGAGGTGAGGACACGCTTATTCTCATTCTGTATGTGGATGACTTGTTCATCACGGGAGAGGATCTTCTCATAGCTGAGTGCAAGCTGGGACTTGCATCAGAGTTTGAGATGACGAACATCGGTTTGATGCACTATTTCTTGGGCATGGAGGTTTGGCAGGAGGAGGGTCATATCTTTCTGGGGCAGGGGAAGTATGCTGCAGACATCTTAAGCAGGTTTCAAATGGAGGACTGCAGGCCCATGTCTACACCTATGGTCACCAACTGAAGAAGCTTAGCGCTATAGATTCCCAGTTGGTGGATGCTACGAGATACATGCAACTGATAGGTTCTTTGATGTATCTGGTCAACACCAGACCAAATATTTGTTTTTTCGTGTGTTATCCACCAAGTTGCACTAGGATGGACTTGCAGATGAGCCGCCAAAGATTGAACAATGACTTGTTCAAAATTCAGAGTTCAGAAGTCCAGCCGGCCAATATGGCCCTTTTTCAACTTTTTTACCACATTTCCATACCCCACGGGGAATTGTATTAAGAGGTGTTGCATGATGAATTTTGTAAAAGGTTTAGCCTCCTAAGACTTAGACGTGAGTTGTTACTCTAGAGTGTTTTTTTTATTTGTTAATTATATTCTGCTGTCCAAGCAATTTATAATTTTCGAGTTTTTTCACTACATTTCTCCAAAGCTGGAGTATATACTCATGGTTAGGCCTTGGCATGGTCATTTAAGCCTAGTTTCTAATGTATATTACCATGTTAACATCCTCCTAGAGTTTTATGGAAATGTGTTAAGTCTCCCTTAGGATTTTTATTTTCTTTCACTTAATAAAAAATTTCCCGTAAAACATAACTTTTTTTTTGTAATTTGAAGTTGTATTAAAAAAGTGGTACTAGGAGGCATCATAGGCCTTGGGGGTGCTCATTTTTGAACCTAGAGCACCCAATTTTGTGAGTGAAATTAGTGATTTTAATCACTAAAAAGTTAATTTTACTCACAAAATCCAAAAAAGACATAAAAAATCAGGATTGCTAAAATTTAACAAACTTGCCGGAAACATGTTTTGACATGTTTTGAGTCAAATAAAAGCTAGAAGGTTATGTGGCACCCATAGAAGCATTATCATTGGTCAAAGTCTTTAGTTGATCTAAGGCTTGGTTGATTTCTAGCATGTGCTTTGAGATTTGTGAGTTGGCAATAAGAGAGGTGCGCCCCTCTTGAGGATAGGTGGTGCATTCCTAAGAGGGGCTTCCCACCTCTTGAGAGGTGGCGCCCTCTACACTCTCCATCTATCACTTGTGATACTTGGGAGGAGTAAAGAGAGAGGTGGCTGCTCACACTCTCACACTTGGCTTTCCATACTCTCCAAGTGGTGTGCCCCTCTTCTCCAAGTGGTGCACCCTCCTTCTCTTGTCTCCCTTGACTCTCTCTATAAATAAAAGCATTCTCTCCTTTGGCAAGCTAGTTGGAGTTTGGGAAGAATAACTTGTTGTATCTCTATCATTGTAACAGAGTTTGCTTATTGGAATAAAAGAAGACTTTGGAGGTCAAATTGGTGCATTGTCCAAGTGTGTTGATGCTTATGTGTATGAGGTGATATCATTTTATTTTTCTTGTCTTTATATTGTGGTTAATTTGGCCTTATAGGAGTACTATTACTCACTAGGGTAGGATTACTAAGCTGATTTGATTAGTAGTCTTACTATTCATTTATTTAAGAGCTTTTCTATGCAATATCTTTGATTTAATAGATTGTATGTTGAGATCTTTTTTGTAGGTGATACCATCTTCTAACCCTCTTTTTTGCAAGTCATTGAAGTAATAGCTACCTCAACTTGGAGAAGTGGAAGATTTTGCTTGACTCTTCCTCTCTTCTAAGTCTTTTGAAGAAGATCCCTCCTCAGTTCACCAAGAAGGACTCCATAGCCCAAGACATTCCAAGCACAAGCTTGTTCTCTTCTCCTTCTCTCTAAATCAAATTTTCTTGGTTACTTTATATATATATATATATATATGCAAGCAAGTTTGGATCTAATTTCAAAGCTAAATCTTTTAGTTCCTTTCATGCATGCAAGTGGTAGCATAGATTTGATTTTTGTTTCTAAAATTTCTATCTTAAAGATCTAGATCTAGCATAGGAAAAGAGTCCCTTTATGCAAGTAATTTTCTGAAATTTTTAGAGGGATAAAAGTAAATCTTTTCCAAGTGTTTATATTGTTTAAATCTAGCATTCAAGTGCTTTTAATTTGCTGTTTTATAACAGCCACAAAAGACTTTAAGGAAACAAGCTTTTTAGGTTGATTTCCTTAGTTCCTTTTTGCATATTTTTGTAGTTTTTAACTTAGATTTATTTTGGGTTTTCTACTAATAACCAAAGACACTCTTAAAGTGTTTTTGGCCATCTTTTGCTCTCTTTTGTTTGCTGTTTTGTGCAGGTTATTGAATAAACAAGGGGAGATTCAGCCAAAATATGGCGGATTTGGAGCATTTGGGACTTCCAGGAGCACCATATACCGTCCTAAGACTTTTTGTACATTGTAAAAACATTGATCCATCATTATATGGATCCATATCTCTATTTAAAGAGATCCAAAGTCTCTTCAAGAGACCATTATAATCGAGCTAATAAAATAAGTGAGCCAAGGGAGGCCTCACTTTGTGTTTCCCCCTAGGGGAGTTGGTGTTGTGGTTTTGAGCATTTTCATTTAGTTCTCTTTTCTTGCTTCACAATTCATAACAATCTCACATAATAAGAATAAGCTAAACAAATCATAATCTTAGATTACTTTCCCTTTTGCAAAGTAGAACACTAATTTCTATTTTAGCTTTCTTTTATGCAATTTCAAAGTTGGAAAATAAACCGTCTCCTCAGCTCCTCGCAAGAGGCTGGTCAGTGAAGACTTAGTAATTAGAAAAACATTTCCCTTTCAACATTTTTATTTTATTGTTTAAAATAAACATTTCCCCTCAGCTCCCAGTGTTGTTCCTGACTCGTCCAATTGCGAGCTTGTCTCGATCTTCTGGGAGTAAGTTTCATACTGTTATGAACATAAAAATACACATAAATAAGATATTAATAAATATAACAATTAAATGATAATTACCAAATAATTATTAATAATGAAAAGACATGGCTATTGGTTATGGGCACCCCTGCGTGGGTATATAAGCGTGCCCTCATTTCTCAATTGTAAGCATCATATATTATTCATTTATCAATTATTATTCAATTCATAAATAAGCTTATGTGTATTCAATAACGAATTTATTCGTTACATTGGTATTAGATCGACTCCTCGGCAATTGGGTTAAAATACGACCACCAGATCCATCCCGACTGCCTCGTTGGTCCACCCCCGACCTCCACGTTCCACTAGTTTTCCCCGACCTCCGTGTCCCTGCTACCTACCCTTCCATTTTCTTGTTCCTGCCCCCTCGACCACACTCCCACGTTTTTCCTCACCCCCAACCCTCGCTCTTGTAACCCTCCACTCCCTCTCCCCACTCCCCGCTGTTCCCACCTCCTCTTCGCTCCCCCGTAACCCTCCACTCCTCGTTGTTCCCACCCCCTCTCCAATCCCTGTAACCCTCCCCCACCGTCACAACTGTTCCCCACGGCCCCGTAACCTCCGCAGCCCTCGTCTCGTCCGCTACCTCGACCACACTTCCCGACACCATTCTCCCTCCCACGCGACTCTCCGTAGACCCTGCCCTGACACACCTGCAAAACATGCCCTGACCTATCCCCACCCCTATCCCCTACCCCCGACCTTCACGTCTATCCACGTTCTCTGCTCCTTCTACCCCCGACTTTCGCGTCTATCCCCGTTCCCTGTTCCTTCTACCCCCGACCAACAAGCCTTCGACAGACCGTGAACAGTCAATCTGCTGACATATTCCTCGACAACCTCTTATTAAATCGCACGTACGGTCATACGATTTCAAGAAGCCGCCTTTATATATAAAAATATAAGAATATATAACAAAAAAATAATTTATAAATTATTAATTTTTTTTTTATATTTAAAAGTCAAATTAAGTTATAAAAAAAAAGACTTAAAACTCTATATTAAGAGATTGAGTAATTAGGGGTATCCTAATCGAGTCAAAATTACAGGAAAGTATTCGCCCCCAAATACCAGAAAAATGTCTGAATTAAAAAACCAAATCGAAAAAATAGACCAAGAATGCAAAAATGATCGACAATTACACGAAAAAGCATTACAAAGATCTAATGAGGAGTTGTGAGAGGAAATAAAGGTCAGTAATGAAGCACTCAGACAAGAGTTGAGCCATAATCTTAAAGAGAAAATTTCAAAGGAAGTCGGAATCGAATTACGAAAAGGCATGGAAAATCTAAAACAAGATCTTAAAGACGATATTTTTCAAGAACTCGGGGTTAACCTACAACGAGGTTTGGGTAACTTTAAAAGAGAAATAAAAGACGATTTGCAACAAAGTCTGGTTCTAATAACACAACATCAGAAAGAAAAGCATAATGAGCTTTTAAAATTAATAAAAGGCCAAGAGCACCAACAAGTCGCCCAATCACAACCAAGTAACTCAAGCACATCTAACACATAACCACCACCGCCCCCCTACACTTCAAATTCCCAACCTATATCGCAATATCAACCCTTAATGATTTATCCTCCCAAAGCCAAAATTGAACTATCAAAATACAATGAAGGCGATAACCAATGCGTGGCTTGGTTTAACAAAACTGAAGAATATTTCCATATATATAATATTACAACCGATGAAGAAAAGGTTAAATATGCATCCATGTACATTGAAGGCACTGCATACAATTGGTACATATGGTGGAAAGGAAGAATCTAGTCATACACTTGGAACTCCTTCAAAAACGTTTTTTTTAAAAGATTCCAGGGCATTTTAGAACAAGATTTTTTCTCAAAACTCACCAGGTTACAACAAAAAGGCAGCGTAGATGAATTTACACACCAATGGGAAGCCCTTGCCACCCTAGTATTTGGATTATCTGATAATCAATTACTCTAGTCTTACATAGGTGGTCTCAAGCCACATATCCAAGACGAGTTGAAATTGCATGAGGTCACAACTATTGAAATAGCAAGACGTAAGGCAAAAACAACAGAAGAAAAGCTAGAAGGCCAATCAAGATTCGACAAGTTTTATTCAAGAAGAAACATAACCCAGAACACAAACACAGAAACTGACAAATATATACCACCCAACTTACGAGAAGATAATAAAAGAAGTTTGGATAACCAAAGAATAAGAGAAGGCAAATGCAAACGTTGTGGAGAAAAATGGGACCCAAGACACAGGTGTTGCATAGAAGACAATTCAAAAAAATTATATACTTGTCAAGCAGAAAACAACGATGAATCAGATTCAAAAGAATCAGTAGCTGAAGAAATGGAAAACAACCAAAATGATGTGTCAAATCTCATGGGTAACGACACACCAAGAATATCATTAGCAACCATCACATGCATTAGCCAACCACAAACGCTTAAATTAAAAGGACACATAAAAAAAGATAATGTCACAGTATTAATTGACATAGGAAGTACCCACAACTTTCTCGACATCAATATTGCAAGGAACCTCAAATTATTTGTATATCCTGTCCTAGACATGAAGGTGGTGGTTGCAGATGGTAAGAAAATTGGAAATGTAGGAAAATACCATAAGGTGAAACTCCAAATTCAAGATTTCAATTTGGAATCTGAATTTTACACCGTACCCCTGGGAGGAGTAGACGTGGTTTTAGAAGTCCAATGGTTGCAAACTTTAGGCACATACTCAGTCAATCATCAAGATCATTTCATCAAATTCAAATGGCAAGCGCAAACATATAAATTATATGGGTTTCAACCTCCCCAAACACAAGTTATATCATCCCAATAGATGGAAAAGCTGATCTGGAAAGGAGAAACTGCCTATTTTATCCAATGCCACCAAATGGAAATACAAGAATCAAAACAGGACTCCAAAAATTCAGAAATCCAAGATCTAATTCGAAAACACACAAAGGTTTTTCAAGACCTCCCCATGGAATTACCACCACAAAGAAGAATTGAACATATAATTGAAGTTAAACCAGGATCAAGTCCATTTAAGGTTAGACCATACAGATACCCGCATCATCATAAAACAAAAATAGAAAGATTAGTCCAAGACTTGTTAAAATGTGGTGTTATCGCAAAAAGTAGAAGCCCTTATGCAACCCCAGTTGTACTAGTATAGAAGAAAGATGGTTCCTTTAGATTATGCATAGATTATCGTGGGCTTAACAAGATAATAATCAAGAATAAATTCTCCATCCCTTTCATCGGTGAAATGTTGGATGAACTTCATGGAGCCAATTTTTTTTCAAAACTTGATTTGAGATCGGGATATTACTAGATTAGGGTAAGATTAGAAGATGTACCCAAGACTGCCTTCCAGACTCATGAAGGACACTACAAATTCAAGGTGATGCCCTTTGGGCTAACTAATGCCCCTACTACCTTCCAAGCAGCTATGAATGAACTATTTCATCCACACCTAAGAAAATATGTCTTAGTCTTCTTTGACAATGTTCTGGTGTATAGCAAAACATGGAGGGAAAACATCAATCATTTGGGACAAGTGTTATCTATTCTAGAAAAAAATCAATTTTATGCAAAAATGTCAAAATGTACATTTGGCAAGGAGGAAGTAGAGTATCTCGGTCACGTTATATCCAAAAAGGGAGTCAAGGTAGATCCAATTAAAATCAAAGCAATTATAGAATGGCCTAGGCCAAAGAGTATATCTAAGTTACGAGGATTTTTAGGCTTGGCAGGATACTATCAAAGATTCATCAAAAACTATCCTCATCTAACTGCTCCCCTAACAAATCTCAAAAAAAAAAACTCTTTTCAATGGAATGAAGAATCTAACAAATGTTTTGAAAATTTAAAGAAAATTATGTCCACAACCCCCGTGTTAGCTACACCTGACTTTTCAAAACCTTTCATAATTGAATGTGATGCCTCAGGTTTTGGGATCGGAGCAGTCTTGGTGCAAGATGGACACCCAATAGCATTTGAAAGTAGGAAACTAAACAAAAAAGAATGCTTACAGTCTACATACAATAAATAAATGCTTGCAATCATGCATACATTAACAAAATAGCGACAATATCTCTTGGGAAGCAAGTTCTTGATACGTACAGATCATAATAGCCTACAATATTTGTTACAACAAAAAATATTGACTACTGAGCAACATAAATGGATAGAGAAAATTGCCACATTTGATATGGAGATATTACATAAGAGAGGGAAAGATAACAAACTGGTTGATGCCCTCTCACGGAAAGATGAAGAAGCACAAGTTTTTGCAATATCAATAGCAATTCCGGAATGGTTGAACGAAATCCGAATTGAATATGCCAAAAACACAGAGACATGTTCCATAATCAATGATTTAACCCAATACCCCAAGTTTGAATGGAAGAATGACATCTTATGGTATAAGGGAAGAATTTATTTGAATACCAATTCAAAATTTAAAACCAAGGTACTTCAAGAAGCCCATGACTGTCCGACCGCAGGTCACGTCAGATTTTTCAAAACATATTATAATTCTTGTCAATCATTCTTTTGGAAAGGGATGAGTGCAGATATTCAAAAATATGTAGCAGAATGTGACTTTTGCCAAAGAAGCAAGAGTGAAAATATATTAACACCCGGTGTACTCCACCCGTTACATATTCCTAACCAAAAATGGGAAGAAATTTCAATGGATTTCATTGAAGGATTACCCATATCAGAAGGAAAAGATAAAATCTTAGTGATAGTAGATAGACTAACCAAGTATGCACATTTTATGGGAGTAAGAAAAACAGACTCCGCAAAACAAATAGCTGAAGTCTTCTGTAAAAACATTTATAAATTACATGGTTTCCCCAAGGTCATCGTCAGTGATAGAGATGCCAAGTTTGAGGGGAACTTTTGGAGGCCAGTTTTGCTAACAAATCGAGACATCTCTTAATATGAGTTCAGCTTACCATCCTCAAACAGATGGCCAAACAAAAATTGTCAACAAATGCTTAGAAACCTACCTTCGTTGCTTCGTCACTGATAAGCAAACTAAATGGCTTCAATGGTTGCACCTCGCGGAATGGTGGTATAACTGCACATATCACACATCGGCTAAAATGACACCATTTCAAGGTCTTTATGGATATCAACCACCATCTTGGAAAGAGTTAGCCACAAATTAAACAAAAGTTGGATCAGTAAAAAATCATTTAGACGAAAGTCAAAAAGTTGTTCAAATACTCAAGGAAATCTTAGCAACAACAAGAAACAGAATGAAGCAACAAGCTGGCCAACACCGAATAGAAAGAGAATTCGAAGTTGGAGAATGGGTATTTGTAAGACTTCAACCCTACAAACAATTATCTCTTAAACACCAAGGAAAGAATAAATTGGCTCCGAAGTTTTATGGACCATATCAAATTAACAAAAAAATCAGTCACATAGCTCATGGGTTTGAATTACCAGATAAAAGCCGTATCCACAACGTTTTTCACGTATCATGTCTAAAAAAGGTTGTAGGGCAACACTGCTCCCTATGTTTGATGAAGAAGGAAGAATCATTCTAGAACCAGAAGCCATTATTGCCACTAGAGAAAAAAGGTTGCGATCTCGCGTAATCAAGGAATATCTTATTAAATGGAAAAACCTTCTAGAAGAAGATGCAACATGGGAATCATAACATTTTCGCCAGTTACACCCGTTTTTACCAGTGCTTTGAGGACAAAACATTTTTAAGGGGAAGGCAATGTTATGAACATAAAAATACACATAAATAAGATATTAATAAATACAACAATTAAATGATAATTATTAATAATGAAAAGACATGGCTATTGGTTATGGGCACCCCTGCGTGGGTATATAAGCATGCCCTCATTTCACAATTGTAATCATCATATATTATTCATTTATCAATTATTATTAATTAAGAAATAAGCTTCTGTGTATTCACTAACGAATTTATTCGTTACACATACACGTTGGGTTGGTCAGTGCGGATAGATTAATAGGGAAATCCTTAAGAAGTATTGCTTCAGTGGAAACGTAAGAGAGTTTGTGTAAGAAATCTGGTGGGAACTTTGAGATTTAGGTTCTCTTTGTCGGATCTCCCACATTCTCTTAGGCTTGTGTGCAAAATCAGAGGGACACTCTCCCTGTTGGATATTTGGCAAGCTCAACTTCCCCTCTAGGAATGTTCTCTGAAGGGCCAAATCTAGATTAGCTCTCAAACACTTTATTTGTATTGCAAATAAAATTTATCTCATTAATTTACCTTCAAAGGTCAATCTAATAAAACACGCGATCAACAATTGCCCACGATACTTTTAAGGCACTGGTCTCGTTACACACTTTACAAATCCATTTGCTTCAAGTACTCCTAGTCTTCTACTTCTCAATCATTTATATTTAATCTTGAAGTATTTCCTTATTTACTTGCATCTTGTTATCTTAAGTATCCTTTTCATGCAAGTATTTCTTTATGTATCTTGTGGTGGTTGATTGATATATGCTCTTAGAGTAGATTTAATTTACATATTGTCTTTTGCAATAAACTCCTAGATTTATTTTTTGTACTTAGATTAGTTCAAGCCTTAGATTATTTTCTTTAGGGACTACCCCCCTTGGCTTTGCTTGGAGTTGGCCTAGATGGAGGAGTTGAGGATTAGGTGACAACACCTTAACTTTAGCTTGCCCCCAAGGACACACCAAGTGGATTGAAGATTTCTTCCACGTTACCCAGGTGTGTATAAAGGCGGCAGCACCGTGAACACTCTAAGCCAGTTTATCGTGGAGCCTAGGAGTGTTCACTGGATTGGGGCAAAGCATGTTTTGAGGTACATAGCAGGATCAATGGATTTTGGTTTGGACTTCGTTAGAGGGGATGGAGTGAGTTTGGTTGGCTACACAGACTCAGACTGGGCATGATGTGCTATTGACAGGAAGAGCACCTCAGGGTGTTGCTTTGGCTTGGGATCAGGAGTTGTTTCCTGGTTTAGCTGGAAGCAAAAGTCATTTTCTTTGAGCTCGGTCGAGGCATAGTACATGGCATCTATTCAGGCGAGTTGCGAGGCCATTTCGCTTCGTAAGTTTTGGTTGGTTTATTTGGTCAGGAGTTGTCTCCGACGGTCATTCACTGCGATAATCAGAGTTGTATCAAACTCTCTGAGAATCTAGTGTTTCATGACAGGTCGAAGCATATTGAGATCATATACCACTTCATCAGAGATTGGGTTTAGCGTGGGGCAATGAAGCTCTAGTATATTCCGACTGATCATCAGGTGGCAGATATTCTCACCAAGGCCTTGCCAAGTGGCAAACATGTCTACTTCAGAGACAAGATAGGCTTGCTGAGAAACACTTTCCTCGTTAAGAGGGAGTGTTGAGTTTTGGTGTACCTTGGGAAGTGGTCCCCTTGTGGTTGTGGGTCTCTAACCACAAGAGGGAAATATTTGACCCTTTGTGCCTTATACTTTGTCTAATTTCACTTTGACATTTTTCTAAGTCAAAAGGGTGAAATTTTTCACTTGAGGCAAAAGTGACTATTAATTCACTTTGTCGGTGAATTGGGGGACATAAAGTGAACTAAGGAAACTTAACCCAAAGTGGGTTTTGAGTTGAGATTCTTTTGGAGAGATCTCAACCATGGATTAGAGATGGCTTGGAGTGATCCTAGCCATTCATCCTTTAGGTTTCCTTCTGATTGCTTAAGAGGGGCGCATAGGGCAAAAGGAGGCTCATTTACTCATTTGTTCACTTGGAGAGTTTGGAGAGGAGCATTGAGAAGAGAATGGAAGCATTGGGAGAGGAGAGATTGGGCGCCATCTTTCATGGAGGGCGCAAGGAGGCTTAGGGCCTGATTATTTTGTGGTGTGGGTTCTTTCTTGGTTGAAGGTGCACTCTTGGAGGAGGGCACAAGCTTAGCAGGCATTGATAGTTCTTGAGCTTTTGCAGATTTGATTGGTGGAGGTTTGGGATAGTATTCAAACATAGATTTGGATGCAAGGGTTTCTCAAACAACCAAGGGAGGATCAAGGGCGCATCAGTTCAGTGGAAGAGGCAACAAAGGAAGGGGGTGCACTTGCTTGGGCTCATTCTTCCTGGAACCTTCTAGCAAAGCTTGAGAGGATCTTTCTACTTGTACATGTTCCATGGTATTTGTTTACTTGTTATATTCCATGCTTGAGACATCACATATATACACTTTCATTCTAAACTGGTTTTCCTCGGGCGGTTTTTATCCAGGGTCATGTTGACCAAAAATACTCGTGTTCAAATTTCATGTATGCTTAGTGTTTAAATCAGCAGTAGGAGCTTGTAAAAATCCTAGAGGAGTGCTATATGTTTTGAGGTTTGCATGTGCTAACATTCAGTGACTAAAACACTTGCAAGGGCACCTTAAAAGAGCATATAACCATCAGTTTGAAGGCAATTTTCTTTGCAGAAATAAACAGACCTGTTTGCTGTCCTAAAACAACAACAAGGACATATTTGGTTTCTTGAACTTAGAGTCCAACAAGAGCTCAAAGACATACCTGTTGGGCAGCCTTCTAGTTCCTCAAAAATATACAACTTTTTGTGTAGAGCTGTCTATCTCGCATTCATAAGTGGAAATAACTTGCTCAATGAACAATAACATATAAAGAGGTGAACTTCATTCTAATAGATGCATCATTTATTCATTGATAATATCATACTATGTTACTGTGAGTATCTTACTTTGAAGTCAATTATGTGACTCAACTCTATCTAGGCTTTCATCATTTAGTGATCGAGCTCATTTTGTAATATAGGGAATCTCAAAGTTGAGGTGAAATTTTTGAATTTGCATTTTGAGGCGATTTCTCGAAATTTCCAAACTTTTGAGAGATAATTCTCAGTGGTTTCACTGATGGAACAAATGTCCATTATTACCTTATTCTGGCAATCTCCATATCTCACTAAAACATCTTGATTTTTTTCTGTAGCAATGACATAGTTATATAACACTCTATTCAAGTAAATTTAATCTGGAATAGATCATCATATGATTTGTCATCTTAGTACTTTATGGGTGGAAAAATTGGAGGAATTGGCTTGCAAGGCCCATTTTAGTGTCCAGAACCTTCCAGAGCCATTTTGAGGCATTAAATGACAGTTTTTGGAGTTACAGTGCCCAAAACTTGTGCCCACACTCTCAATGTTGATCTATAATCAAGACCTTTCCAATGGTGCACAAATCACCTTAATTGGAGCTTGTATGCGAAAGTTATGTCTCCCACAAGTTGACCCACCTTGTTGACCACCATGGTACTAGTGGACGCCACATCATCCCCCATTACTCACACATATGGGGCTAGCCACATGTGGACTTTCAAGAAGATTCTAAAAGGTCCAAACTTTATCACTAATTGAGGGTTGAGTATGCAAAAACCCTAACCCTAGACGACTATCAGGCTATGCTAAATACCAGGCCTTTAAGAGAAAGGGTTCCATTATTTATCATTGTATTTGTTCCATAGTTGAGCAAAGTATCTAGGAGTGGTATTTTGAGAGCATAACATAGGAGGAAAAGATTCTGTAGCAGCCATACAAGCCACAGTGTCAAAGGAAACTATAGAGGGAGTACCTCTTTCTTTGTATTTGCATTTACATAGCTGAAGAAAAGAGAGTAGAGCATTGGCCCTGTTATCCCCATTTTGTGGGATAACTAAGGAGATGATATCTCGAGGCCCTTAGGTTGCAGATATGGAGTGCCGAGAGACCACATGACTAGCAGTGTCCACTTGCACATACGGAAGCCCGCTCTATCACCACATTTTGATCCATTGTCAGCACATCCATCACACCAGCTAGCTTTTGGACGACAGATGGGTCTTGCTCCATGCGATACAAGTCAGGGATTGTGGCAGGTAATTACCCTAATATTGTGGCATTTAAACATGTTGTATCTAAGCTACTTTTGATTATAGAAAGCCTGCTTGGACATTATGCTTTTGACCCTGTTTCACTTTGGTTTGTGTCGTAGATTTCCTAGTAAGTGGCCAACCTTTGTGGAAGGTTTGTGACTAGGGGTCCCTTTAGGGGTTGTCGTGCCATTCCCGACCATACTTACCACTTTTTGCTAATTACATTCCCATCATACCGCCCTCTTCTAGTCCCTTTGACTTTAGTGACCCAAGAAGGGCATGTACCTCATTTCATGGGAAGAAGGGCTTGAAGGCCCAGGGGGATGGTTGTTGGCAACAGATAAGAGCCTAAAATAAACCTTCTAGATGCTCGCCCAGTCAGGTCTTGAGAACGATGAACTGCTTCTCTTAAAAGAATTCAAGACCTGCACAATATGAAACACATAATAAATATCCTGCTTGAATATAAGACTAACACAAGTGTGTTACAATGCTTTACATGGTTACCTCTATGGTACTTTGTGGACCTCTTCTTTCAAGTGACACTGTGTTACTGCCCCCCAAGCTAATGGATTCACTATTGGGAGTGCACACATGTTTAGGTCATTAATTAATTAATGAATGACAATAAATGGGCTTGGAAAAAGGTTGCATTGAGGAAGAAGTCGCAACACATCCCCTACAAAAGGCACCCATGAATGAGATAATACGAGCCCTTATATGTCATGAAACTCATTAACCTATGAAGTCTAAACCCCTATCCACCTCATCATCCACTACATAAACTTGAAGGGGCACCCTTGGGATATGATGGCTCTAATAGAGGTGTATTTGGCAACTGGAGCAAACGTCTTGTCATAGTCTTCTCCCTCCTGCTGGGAGAACTCTTTAGCCACGAGTCTTGCCTTGTATTTATCGATACTCCCGAGTCCCATCTACTGCATGCTTTATCTTGTAGACCCATTTACAGACTTTCCTTCAGGTCTAGGCACAAATTCCCATACATCATGATGGATTGATATTCTTCCATCATAGCTTCCTTCCATTCTTTCTTCTTGAGTGCTTCTTCAAAGGTGGAAGGTTTTACATTGACAAGACTAGTCATGAGTGCCGCATAACTAGAGAATATTTTGGGCCTCTTGCTTTCCCTGAAGGTGCCACTGGGAGCTTTATGTCTTTGTGCTTCTTGTAGGGTGGATTCTGGCCATGTTGGTCGTTTTTTGTTCATGGGTATTGTTATTGCACAGTTTGTAGTTAAGGCTAAAGACGGATGGAAGAAGGTCAAACTGGCGAAACTGAGACTATCCCACCACTGTTACCTTAATGGGATAGCTCTTTCTATTTAGGGAGGTAAGGCCCAGGGGAGATGTCCCTGGTGACCTGGGGTTTTGAGAAGGCAAAGGCTTATGGCTAAGTAATATTATTCCCCCTCACAAGTCACCACCGATCAGAAAGTCCGGCTTAATAGCCAATAAAGATAAAAGATAACCGGAAATAGTAACCAAGAAGTGTACCTGCCCAAGACAAAGCAACAAAGAAACTATGCATATGCAAGATCACTTGCTTGGTTAGTACTTCATATAATTATGGACTTCTGATATAAAGCAATTGACAACAATACAGATGAAGTAAATCAATGATGTAAACTAGCAATGATTATGATATATCATTTCACCATAAAGGCTAAAGGCACTTCACAATTATCAATGGCAACCAATGTGAAAATATTTAATGATAGAAGCAACGCTTTAGCCAATCATTCAATTGCTTTAAAGACAAATAAATGCTGCAATGTATAAGTATAACACTAGTGGATTATAGCAACAATAGAGTTAGTAATTGTTAGTCTAAAAGCTAGGGTTAGTAAGAGTTAAAGGTTGTTTCAAAGTTTAGATGTGTGTGATATCAAGGTGCTCAACACAGGAAGTCTTAGATAAGTGTGTTACTAGGGCAAATGGAGTCAAAGATAGCTGCAAACGTTGAAGGGCTAAATGATAATGATAAAACTAAAGACAAGAGGGTTGGATGTTGAGGTGTTGCTAAAGCAAGGCCTCAACAATGAAACCCTAGGGGAGAAAGGCTCACTAAGGTGTAGAAACCCTATGCCTTAGTGCTTTCTCCTCCTTCTTTAGCTCAATGGCAAGATAAAAATCGGCTAGCTTGAGTAATACATGAAATGGCTAAGGACAAGAGGGTTTAATGATGAAGTGTTGCTATAGCAAGGCTTCATCAACAAAACCCTAGGGAAAACGACTCACTAAGGTGTAGAAACCCTAGGCCTTAGTGCGTTTTCTCCTTCCTTAGCTCAAATACAAGATGAAAAACGACTAGGCTAGAAGAATATGGATAGAGTGTTGCTATGGCAAGGTTCTATCTTACTTCAACAAATCAAATAACTCTTAATCTTAGTAGGGACATGAGACAAGGACCTTAGCATGTGCTTGTCACCTCGGGTTTGATTCAACAAATTATAATAGCAAATGCAAGTAAACAATACTATAACCATTCAATTAAGAAGTGTTGCAAAAATTCACTTACATAAACCAAGAAACCATGTAGCAAAACCCTAGTTGTAAACCTTCCACCAAGAGAAATGCCAAAAATGCCGAAAAAAGTCTTCCTTCAACAAGTGTGCCTCAAAATTTCAGCCAAAACCCTAGAATAGGGCGCAAATTTCAGACCTCATTAATGTGTCAGTGAAAGATGATGAAAATATGAGAGTGAAAACCCTCAATATATAGCATACCAATGACCTTAATTAAATTTTAGGTCATTAAAAGGCCAACAAGGCCAAAATACCAAAATAATACTGTTTTACATTAAATGTCATAAATGAAACCCTAATCAAGCAAAAGTGAGACGTCATCCCCTTTCTAGGGTGACGTTAGCCCTTTCTAGGGCAAATGTAGCCTCTTGGAGCAAAACGTTAGCCCTCCTTGGGCTTCTTCAATATGCCACACGTGCCAAAACTGCCATAGCTGTCTCCCAAAACGTTCATAATGTTGGATGACATCATGGGCATCTAGGGTGATGTCCTGGGCCTTCCAGGGCCAACGTTCCAATGGAGAGGGCACAACCCCCCTAGGTAAGGCTCTGCCAGGGTGCCTTTGTGGAACGTCCTCCTCTTCTCCGGTGAAAACTCCTCAGTCCTGTCTCTGCCCCCTGCTGGGGTCTCAACATCCATTTGGTGGGCTCTTCAACCCCATGGAGGTTCGAACTAATCATCTCCCCATGTGTCCCTGTCCAATGTGGCACTTGTCCGTCGGGTATGATTCTGCACATCAACATATACGCCCTCCATGCACTCATAAGTCATAGGGATCATAGCAATGTTAATCACATCTAATCATCAATATTATTAAACATGTGCATAAAGCCCCGTTTACCCCAGTCAAGTGCTCAAAGACATTATACAAATCTGCAATACAAGTTTGGAGGAAGTAACAGGGTGTCCTATTGGGCTAGTGTCCACTGGAAAATGGATGTTCCCGTAAGAGATTAGATCCAAGTCATGCAAAAGGGTGAGGTGGATAAGCGATGTCCTGACAAGGGGTGCAGTGAAAGCAGGGAAATGCAAGGCTTACCTGTGGGTGCCTTTGTAGACGGTGAGCTGCATCTGTCCTGGATGCAAATGTTTCCAAGCCCATTCATGCCATTTATTCTTATTTCTTTATTGCTTTTTTCGTTCAAGAGGCTAATCAGGGGACATTGCCCTGGCGTGGTAACCAGTGGTGGCAGTGTTACCCACAAGTACTTTCACATAAATGAGAAGGCTGGCTCGTGATGAGACCCCCTTTCTCTTGGCCATGCAACCAAGAGCCACTACCCTGGCGTGGTAACGAGCTGCTAGTAGTGTCATACTGCTAGGTACCCAAAGACTTAATAGGCTGGCTCGTGATGAGACCCCCTATCCTCTGACTAGGTCTTGTTTTATTATTTTTATGGGTCCCTCTTGTTTCTTGCTGAGAAGCCTTTACTGCTTTCTTGGGGATCCCTGGGCGAAGCATCTCGAGGTTTTATTTTAGGCTTTTATCTCTTGCCAGCTTGCTTTTATCTTCTGGGCCTTTAGCCCCTTCTTCCCACAAGGCAAGGTGCAACCCTTAAATAATTGGCCAACCCAATGCCCGGACAAATGAAGTGGGATGGATGAGTAGGAAGCATGATGAAAAAGTGGTAATATGATGGGAGTGGACGATGACTTATCATAAATCCCCCTAGTGGCAACTCAAAACCTATGGGCACATGCTTACTAGGGCATCCTGTCATTCCCCCCAGACATGGTCAAGTGGATAAGTATAAGATCCAAGCACCTGTTAGAAACAAAAGGAATTAAATGCACATATTCATAGGTTTTGAGCATCCGAGTGACACATACCATGATACCCGAACTCATTATCTCATGGAGCAAGAACTATCTCTGATACAGGACCAAGCTGAAGGTGATGGATGTTGCTGCTGTTGACAAAGTGGAGGCGCTGAAAGGAAGAAAAGATGGGCCCTCCAGGGCCATGCTCAAGTCGATCTGGCTCTTGGTACTCCATGTCCAGGACCCGTGGGCCTCGAGACATGATCTCCTAGTTATCCTTAAAAGTGGGGGATAACAGGTACAACAACTGGTTCTACATGTTCAAGTGGTTGGTATGGTTCTTCATTGGGATGTTCTGGAGAACATGTACTTTCTTCCTTGGGATCTTCATGTTCTTCTTCATCATTGGAGTCTATGGAATCTTCTATAGATTTCCTGAAGACAATCTTCTCATCAAAAGTCACGTCCCTGCTTATTTCAACCTTCTATTGACCTGGGACATAGATTCTGTAAGCTTTTGATGTCTCACTATATCCAACGAATATGCCCTTCTTCCCTGAAGGTTCCAACTTCTTTCTTTTGTCCTTGGGAACATGAATATAGACAGGACAACCAAAGATCCTCAAGTGTTCAACACTTGGCTTCTTTCCGGAGAAAGCTTCTTCTGGAGTCATCTTCTTCAATATACGATGAGGACTTCTATTTTGAACGTATACGACTGTCATAGTTGCTTCTCCCCATAGAAACATGGATAGATTCTAGTCATTCATCATTGCCTTAACAAATTCTTCAATGGATCGGTTTTTTCTTTTTGCCACACCATTCTGTTGAGGATTATGTGGGACAATTAGTTCCCTCCTAATCTTGGCTGCTTTACAGAAGGCAACGAGCTCCTTGGAGGTGTATTCTCCTCCATTATTAGATCTTTATTTTCTTGTATTTAAGTGAACGATGTCCAAAAACTCCTTTTACTTTCCACGCTTCCTTTAGAATTGGTACTTGGTAAGATCACCTGCCTCACCACTTGATGGAGTCATCTGCTCCATGTTTGCAACTGTCACTGCAGCTCCTTCTCAGATCTATCGCCTGTGACCTGCCTGGAACAAGAACAACAAGAGAAAAAGTATTTCCAATAGCATTTTCGTAAGAACATATCTATGGTAACAAGGATGGTAATCATTATAGAATTACCAAGGTGACCTGCCCGGGAGCAAAAACACGAAATATCTCCTAGAGGAGATATTAGTTAATTTTGCAAACAAGTACAATAAGCATATATATCAATAGTACTTACATGCAACCAAGTATACCTAGCAGTAATAGAACCTTTCAAAGATTGTTGTCACAACTATAATGTTTACTTGTATTGTAGCAACTATCAAACTTGATATGTGCAAATTGAAACTTAACAATTTCATCAATCAAACCTGGAACCTGGAGCCTCAACTGATAGGGAGGGTGTGCTTGTTCCTTTGAATGTACTAAATCCAAGATCACTGCTTGGACAAGGTCTCTTGTACATCCTCTGCAAACACACTCATACTTTGTTGGATGATATAACTTGAAAAGCATATACAAGTACATACCTTTGAAATTTGTAGCATTGTTCAACTTGTCTTCTAATCTAAAACTAGACACCATCTTGACAAGAAGAGGTTAGAAACTGAATCAAAAAGGTTCAATGATTAGAACAAGCTAGAAACTTTGAAATTTCAACTTCGACCACAAAATCAACTTTGACCAAAAGTCAACCTTTGACTTTGACTTTGACCAGTCAACCTTTGACTTTGACTAAGTACTCAAACTTGACGTTTTTGCTGGCTGAGGACACCAGAGAGAACTCAAACTTGACGTTTTTGCTGGCTGAGGACACCAGAGTGTGCGCTAGGATAGGGTGCACTAGAATATCCAGAAATTAGGTCCAACACTCCACTTAAGGTGCCCAAAGAATTAGATTGGGGTTTGTTGTAGCTGCAAAATCAGAAACCCTCATTGCAACTGCAACTAGTGCTACAACGAGCTTGACAAAGAACTCCTGCTCTATCTTCCAGCGGTTAGACTATTCTGAAGGTAGTGTGGGCCCATAACTTGTTAGAATATTTTGATGTGCTTGTTTAACCATAGATAATATCACAATATTGTCACCTGAACATAGGCACGCAGCCACCCCCGAGCACCATAACCTTTACTAGATAGAATGATTCTGGAAACAGCACTAGAACCAACAGATAACCAAGAGAGCGTATCTTTCTCCAAAGATAGCGCAGTAGACAGAAAGTCCCAAAACCACAAAACAAGAACAATACTCAACTGCAACAGTTGTAGTTGCACTTACCGAGAATACCACCAAGAATATCAGAATACTACCAAGAATGTCATCGAGAATACCACCAAGAGATACTAGAAGGTAGGGTGCATATCTTAGGCTAGATAACGCTAGAGAGAGACCAAGAATCACCCTAGAAGATCCACTTTCCATTCTTGTAGCTGCAACTCCAAACATGCGCTATACTTGAGAGAGTGAGTGAAGTGATTGAGTGCAAATGAGCTCAAGCGTCTCCTATTTATGGTGCTCCTTGTCACTTGTCTAGGCCGACTTCTCTTTCTGGAGGGTAATACTTTAATATTAATTATTTTACTGAGTCGACTTGTCTTCTAGGGTTTTTACACATGGAGGTCAATACCTCCCGCGGCTACCATAATATCAATAGTTTTGGTGCACATGATTAGATGCCTTACATATTAGATGTGGTTTACACTTGTCATGATATCTTTGACTTGAGATCTTTGGAGGGCATACCCTTTTCTTTTGCAGGACCTTGCTTGGTGGCCAGTTTTGGGAGAACAAGCCTAGCTTGGGCTTGCATGGGGCAAGAAGCCCACAGGTTGGGTGCCTAGGGCCCACACACTGGATCACAGAGACATGCCTTTGGAGGCTTACATGGCACCATGGAGGATCTAACGTAGCCCCTACCACCCAAACATTTTGCTTAAAGGAGGAAAAACATCACATTCTTGAGGCTTGACATCATAGAGGGGCTAGTGTTTGGTGGCGATGGAGTTGCTCATTGTCATTTGGCATGATTTTGATCAGAGGAGGCATAGAGAGGGCATGGCGCATGAGGAGAAGGCCTTTGGAGGCCAAACGTTCCATCCCCAACCTCAACTATTTGTCACATATGCCAAAATGTTGCGTTAAAAAGGAGACGTCATCTTGTTTTTAGGGTTTCTAATGTGCAAAAGTGAAATTTAAATGAATTATTTAATATTATTTGTGTAAAGGGGCAAGATTAGGGCTGTTGACACCTATCTTGTGTTTTACCCTAAAATTAAGTGGACAAACTATGTTTTAGACATTTTGTATAAATAGAGATCATGTGAATCTCATTTCATAACATAACTCTCCCATTGTGGGAAGTATTTGGCTGAAATTTTCGCTAGCTTTGAGCATTATGGTGTTTCTCTCTTGTGTAAATGTTTTATGGTGCTATCGTTTGGTGAATGGATGAGGAGGAGTGATGCGCACCTCTTGAAGGCTTACTCTTTGCTTTTGGATGATAATTTGCATCGTAAACTTGGATTTGGTATCTCTTTGCTTGGAATTGGTAAGGAAAAACTGCATACACTAGTTCTCTTTTCCTCATTGTTGGTTATTGTTCAATGAGTATGTTGGATACACCCTCCATTAATGCTTCATCTTCTTGTTAAAGTTATAAGTCATTCTTGAACAAGGGTTGTTAGGAGGAATACAGGTGTGTATACCCTCTTAGATTTTACCCTAAGTTGGTTGGCATACCCTAGGGAGTAAGAGTATTTACACCCCTAGGATTGTTGTTGATCTAATTTGTGCTTTTAAAGACCCCATTCACCCAATTTTAAAGGCACTAATCTGAATATTTTGCATTGGAGAAAGAAGGTAGCGCATTGAGAAACGTGAATTTTTGTCATTTCAACTTTCTGCAATCTGGATTTTGTTCATTGTGCCTAGCACACCTCTTAGCCACTAGGGCGTCCCCTCTTAAGGGGTATTGCTTGCTGCTGTAATAAAATTTCATCTTCAGCCATTAGGGCTGTAGAAACCCTATTCAAACTTTCTCTAATAACTCTCAATTCAACCGCTAAGATTTGCTAAGATTTTGCCCACATAATCTAGTGATCATATTGCATCTTGTGGTAGATTTTTGGCAAGTTTTAATGGTTGAATCTCTTGCTGTAATAACTTGTTTGTTACAGCCATAAGGCTGATTATTATCTCTGTAGAAAGTGTTTACTACAGCCTTACCTTTTGTGCTCGTATCTTTCTCCTTCAATCTTGAGTTTCACTAGTGTTTTACTAGTTTATCTCTTGCATCATTTACTTGATTTCTAGCACTCGTTTTGGCAACTAGTTGTGCCATTTCATTGCTGATATATACTGTTACTAAATGCTGCAATTAGGGACATCAAGCTTAACTTGCTTGTCCATCATATACATGGGCTTGTATTGGTGTTTTCCTTGTGTCTCGGGCAGGTACAATCAACATTTGCAAGGTCTACTACTTCTTGGCAACCCTTGGCTACCATCAAGACCTTACTCAAGCTGTTCTCCACACATAGAAACTTGACCTATAGGGGCATTCATTCATACATCACACTTTCCATTTCATTCCCCCCTAGGGTCACTGAGATTCCCCCCTTGAGGTAATCACTTCACCTCTAGAGTGTCTGGAACACCTATCTAAGGTGACAGTGGGTAGGTGCTCTCTTAGTTGTCGCCATTTTGGTGGTTGGGTTGGGCTTTCCCCAACCTACAACTTGTGCGATAACAGGCCCCACCTTCTAGTTGGGTTTTCTCATGTATTGGGTTTCCTAGGATATATCTTGTGTTCATTTGTGTGTGAATGGTGTGTTCTTTTGGTCCTTTCTTTCATTTTTCGTATTTCAGTTATTTCATAAATTCAAGCAAAACTAATAATTAATTAATCTGGGGTCTAAGGACAATTAGTTTGCATAGTCTAAGATTTCAGAATATGACAAGATCTGTTGCAACGAACCCTTCCAATGGAATATCCACGACAATTTACAGATCAAAATTTATTTTGGACTTGGATATCGATTAGGTTTTTAGTGTAAGTTTTATGTTACTTTAGGTATTACATGTTTATATCTATCTATTGGCATAGTGTCTCTAGACAAGTAGATGCTTTAGGTACTTAAACTATGAATTGTTTATATAATTTATGTTTTATTGTTTTTTTCATGCAAACATATAATTACGTTTCTTTATTTTTGATGATGTGAGATATTGTGCGAACTAATATTAATTTTATTTGTGATCAATCCTTTGATACAACTTTGAAGATATATGGTTGTATGTGTCATGTTTTCCTTAAATGTTCTTCCTTTGCATTTCATTGTTCTTAATAAATATATCTATTGTTTTTTTCATCTGATATTATGTGTACTTTTGGAGTTTAGATGATATTATTGTAACTGGCGTTCTCTTTGCAAAGTGGCGACCCTTGTACAAAGATGTTCGATGTGACCTTGAGCTAGTACTGCTTGCGAATCATATAAGGTGAATTTGATGACCTACTTTTGCTTTTATGGTGTTTGTGCAGGTTAATATATGAATTTTGTCTTAGTGTACAAAATTAAAATACAAATTAAGGGAATCTTCCTTGCTTGTTTGTTTCTCTTGTTCACTCTTTTGTTGATGTTTATTCGTATATCTACCTATACAATGGGTTGCTTTTTAGCAATATGGGTCACAAATATGTTGACGGCAAGGAATGTTGTTAGGTGGATCAAGGTCTAGAGGAAATGAAGGTGAAGTCAAGGACTTATTGGAAGAATTCTCATGCATAGAAATGCAATGATTTAAGTCTCAAGATTGCACACTTTTATTTCATGTTGAAATTATTAAGATTAAATAAGAGTATGCTGGAGATATTAGAAAAAACCTAAAAGGTTAGCAAAAGGTTAGAAGCATGTGGATTTTATGGAAAGGATGCATGGGTGAAAATAAAACTAGGTGGTAGGTAGAATATACAAGGTTTAACATATGGTTTGCCTAAAATTTGATGGATTTCTTGCAAATTTTAGCATTTTATTGATTTTATATTAACTTCTATTCATGGAAGAAAAAATAACACCATGGTAGAAAAATAACATGTATGATTAGTGTTATCAGAATTGGTTTGATTTTGCCAAAACCGGTCGATTCGATCGGTTTACAAGGGTATCTGGTTCAAATCAGGGGTCTAAACTAGAAATGGTTGGTTCTTTATGGAACCGACCTGAAATACCTGAACTGATCGGTTCCATATTCGTTGACACATATATTTCTGTTTTTAATCAAAATTGGAATACATTTTGGTCGATTGATTTTTGTTTCCCGTTTTTTACCGGTTCTAGTTTTTGGGTCGACTGGTTTGGTCACCGATCCAGTTCTGATAACATTGCTTCATGTTACCCTTGTCATAGAACGATTGTGTAGTTAGGATTCAGGGTGTTGACGTTGTGTCTATTCACAATGCTGTGATTTTTTAAATTTGTTTATGATACCTTCTTTCTTGTATGGATAATGAGAATGGGGTTTCTTGATTTCCCTAGAAAAGGAGGATGGTATAGTTTTCTAATTGTAACCTAGTCGAAGGCCAAGATATCTGTAATTAGTCTTGCATGGTGAACCATTTGGATAGAAGCATGGCATGAAAAAAATGCAGTTTTTAGTGATGCATTTTGTGATAGGTTACTCTTCTTTATTTTAAGAAAGAGAAAAGACAATTTCTGTTATGTGTTTTTCCCTTCTGCATGTTTGTGTTAATGTTATTCTTATGATATTGGCTAGATGCATGCTTGGAGAGTTCCATTTATTTGTTATTTAATTTCAGTTGGAATGATTTATGAAAGACAGTTTATTGATACCCTGGTTCTTGCTTTCAAAGTTGACCTCATTATGACGAGGTTGAATGTCACATGGGTGTAGTTTTATGTATGGTATTTATCCTTAATGTAGTTTCTACCTCTCTTCTTATTTAAGGTAGTTAGAAACAGTAGTAACTTTTTTTAAGTTTTGGTGCTTTTGATCTTTAGGCGGACTAATGAGCTGAAGTCAGCAATTGACATCTCAGAGGAAGTTATTGAGCAATTTGAACAGTTTTGGGTGCGCTTCAAGGACAATCCATTGAAGGGTATGACTTTTTGTCACCATCTATTGTATCTAGGTCCTTCAAGTTTCTAGAAATATGAATTGTAAATATATCTCATTCTATCATAGAGAATCAAAAGAATGCACCTTAGATTTGAGTTCCTATTTTACTTATAAATCAAAAGGCATGAAATATTGTAATCAATGTCTAAGAATGAATGAGAGGTGGCGAATGGGAGGCAAGTTTCAAATTTGCTGAACCTAGTCTAGAATGTGCATGAAGCATCTCCTTCCTCAAAGAACAAACATGGATAAGAGGTTCATAGGTAAGCTATGTGATAAAACTTAAAAGTTGTTGCCAAGGAAGACATTGAGGAGTTGATGTGATGCATAAAGATGTATAATAGTTGAATGTTTGCAAACATGTAGTTACAAATTGGAAGTAGGGGTTGTTACCCCCTCTCATCTAGGGGTAACCAGAGGAGATCATGTCCCATGGCCCGCAATGAAGACAATGATCTTGATGATGATGATGATCAATATGTTCACAAGTAGCAGCCCAACAACCCCTCAGATGCCTCTTTCCTCATCATCATAATTCATCACACTTGATCAACATGGTTCATTGGAAAATGGTGGTCTAACACATTACGAGGTACATTAGTCCTTGTTTCATATAAAGTGTCATATTTATTGCATTTGGCATGTGAATGAGGATCATGGGTTCAAGTTGGATAATGAATCATCAACTAAGAAGTTATGTTTTTTTCCTTGTTTCACCTTGGTGGCCATCATTAGTGTCCTAGTCTCGTGTTGTTACTCTTGGGGAATAGGGGTACTACTGGGAGGATTTGATAAGGGTAACGTACCATTCCTCCCCATACTTAACACTTTCCATCTTGGAGCCTTCCGCAGTGTACTAAACTTTTCTATGGATGTTACATGTACACCAAAAAGGCCCGTGGTTCATTTTCTATGAGAAGAAGGGCTATGTTGATGTATTTAGCATCAGACATGTACTTCCACATAGGCTTGGTGTCTAACATGTGGAAGTCGTCCTTATTACCTCTTAGAACCTTAGGAAATTCACTTTATGAGTTAATAATTAAAGTGAATGACCTTTTTAATTAATGCGAGTTTAATTAAGTTAAATGCCTTAGTATTTGGCATTAGAAACTTAAGTGGGTTAATTAAATCCCAACCGTTAGATCTAAAGTGAAGGGGAGATCTAATCTCAACCCTTGATCACTTTGGAGAAGATTTAGGGTTTTGGATTTAGGGTTAACTCAAAATAATAAAAAACAACCTAAGTGAGAGGATGAGACACACATGAAGTACATTGGAGTAAAGAAGGAGTCTTTGCTTATGTGCTTGTGTCACACATAGAGTGAGGAGATCTCATTGATTGGGTGAAGAGCATTTCATCCAAGTATGGTTGTACTTGTAGAAAGAGTGACTCAGAGGTCCTCACAAGAAGCTTAGATGACTTTGATATAGGACTTACAACATCACCGAGTGTTGGAAAACCAGATAATTGGATAAGTGATTAACTATGAATCCCAAGAGAGAGGTGTTGTTGTTAGACACTATTACAATTTGAAGCACAAGTGATCATAACTCAACATATAGAATTGAATGTATGATAGATGTCTATAATAGGTCGATCCATAGGATCATCTCTATATACTTGAAAATGTAACTACCTTCCACGAAATGAGGAATGACTTAGTCCACTTTGATCACCTTAGGTGCACTTGAGATTTTGATTTCATGCTTCGACCTCTGCACCAGTTGACTTGATTGGGACCACTATTAGTTAGTTCGACCGACTAGTTGACCACTTGGTTGACCTTCAATTGACATCCTACATGGATTATTGTGTTATATCCTTTCTATTTTGGATATTTTCTGTATGAACAACATCTGTTCATCACATTGGTTCACATGATTAGGACCACTGTTAGTTAGTTCGACCGACTAGTTGACCACTTGGTTGACCTTCAATTGACCTCCTACATGGATTATTGTGTTATATCCTTTCTATTTTGGATATTTTCTGTATGAACAACTTTTGTTCATCACATTGGTATCAAAGCGAAGTTCGATCCTGGCCTTTGGCCACCAGATCTTTCAGTCAAATATTTTGTTGCCCTTGGCAACGTCATTGCAGGCCTTTGGCCATTCAAGAATTTTAGAGATTTTCTGAAGAATTGTCAACTCCACTTGGTTGACTTGATTGGGACCATTGTTAGTTAGTTCAACTGACTAGTTGACCACTTGGTTGACCTTCAATTGACCTCCTACATGGATTGTTGTGTTATATCCTTTCTATTTTGGATATTTTATGTATGAACAACATCTGTTCATCACATTGGTATCAGAGCGAAGTTTTATCCTAGCCTTTGGCCACCAGATCTTTCGGTCAAAATTTTTGTTGCCCTTGGCAACGTCACTACAGGCCTTTGGCCATTCAAAAATTTTAGAGATTCTCTAAAGAATTAGTCCTTGACCATAACTGGCTCTTGGCCATTTGAAATCTTAAAACTCCATTGTAACGAAGGTTTTGCTGCCAAAGAAACAAAAAATATATGATATATTCAGAATTTTTTTGAAAAAGAATCATTCCGCTGCAAATTTTAAATTCTAAGAAGAAGACAGTCTGCTGCCAAATATCTAGTAAGAAGGGCCATTTCAAAAATTTTGTTGGAACAAAAAAAATAATTTTGCTACCAGAGTCTGGAGAGAAAAGAAAATTAAAAAAAAAAAAAAACCATTTCACTACAAGTCCGTAATGATCATAATCAAAGGAAAAATAATTAGCTAGGTTACAAAATTTGCGGTCAAGGAAGTTGGTCGCCATTGGAGTCCGTACAGGCAATATAAAAAATTGTGAGCCCTGCTACTAACCACAACGATTATTGAATAACGATGGAAAAGGGTCTGAAATTTTAAGCAGTAACATAACCTTCCACACCGATTGGAGAGTTAATACGCCACTGCTGAGCATACTCATGGGAGGGAGGCAAGTCATGATAGTAATCATTGCACCCTACGAAGCTGTTAAGAGGTTTTTACAATCAACAATATTGCAAATATATAGCGTTTTGGAGACTATGGTGAAGAAGGCATTGACGATTCTTTTGGATATCCAGTAGTGAACCAGTTTGTAACGTAGCAAAGGGTTCTTAGGAAATCCCAGTGAGCATGCCAAAGATTACACAACTGCTTTCATCACACACGTCGACTATCATAAGAAGCAAAAGATTGATACCAAGTAAGTGCCACACCTAGGTGTGAAGAACACTTGGCGATCAAGACAAAGAAGCGTCACGGTGTTTTGGGAAGACGTCATTTTGGGTTCAAAATCTAATTATAAAATAAAAAAGCAATTTGAAGTTCACTAGATTAGTTACTGATCAATAATCGAATCAAATGATTATATGCCAAAACAAGTGAACGATAAAAGTAGGATAAAAAGTCCTTATTAGATGCTAAGAAAAGTGAAAAAAAATATAAAGTACCTTTTTCGAGAATTGTAAGGTATACAAAAATTAATATCACCTAACTTTAAAAGTTTATAAAAACAATAAAATAAAGAAAAGACAAATACAAAATTAATATATTGTAATGTTCCCAAGCCAAATTTTTTGCTTGGAACACTAACTAACCACTGAATTAACTGTTTGATTGTTTGTATGTGCAGGTTGGCCCTCAAATTTCGGCCTTAGGGTTATATTCAGTTATTTAACACAAATCATGAAGATATACTCAATACAATGCAAGATCTAATCAATAAACAAGATATGGAACTCCAAAGCACATATGCGACCTTTTTATTAAGAAAAGCAAGAACCTGATACAATATAGAAGCAGATCTGGAATCACATCAAATGGCTCCAAGATAAAAGATACGAGCTGCTACAAAATGCTCCCGATAATACAAAATAAGCCTCCAAAGGCTGAATATAAGATGAAGATCCAAATACAAAAGAGCTAGGGTACGTCCAACCCCTAGTTGCTGGCACGTCTTGTCGAATGGGTGAGAAGGCCAAGGTTTCGACCCAGCTGAAGGAGACCTCCAAACGATACCAAACTTTACCAAAAGATAGATCGGGACAAGGGAAATCCCACCATGAAGTATGAAGCTCAAATGCAAAGTCTTTCCCCTCCAATCTGCTGAAACCCTCATCAAGACTGCACCCTCCTGAAACCCTGAAGTGCCCAATAATTCGACCTTGATGAAGGAAGCCTCCAAAACTCCTGAAACTCCCTAGGATGATAGATCGGGCCGCCACAAGTCACTGGGAGAAGTCTCACAATCAGATTTGAGGTATAACCCCCCGGATCTGACAATATCTGAATCATCAACGCACCGTCCTTCTCTCAAAGCCATCCCAAATCTATAGCTAACAATCTGGCCGAAGTAACTCCTCCAAAATGCCTCCAAACTGATGAGCAAGGTCCTGCAAGCAAAACCCAAGTGCTAGAATATATCTAGGCCCTGTCACAATGCTGGATCGAACTTCTCCTCATGCAATGGTGCACCCCTACTAAAAAACCCTAACTGGTACGACCCTGCTGCCCTCCTGAATCAATGATGGAACCTGTGAACAATGTAGAATGGTGTGGGTGGAGTATTTCATTCCCGAGACCAAGCTTGGAACAAGGTGAATGGAATCTTTCACCACTGAGTTGTTTTCTAGGGTCTGTAATCTCAAAACCCTCAAAACTATGTGCTCAAGAGCTCAACAAGAAAATACCAAAATATCCAAGATGGTCTAGTGGGGATGGCTAGACCACTAAGTCTTCCCAAACCTCTTCATCAAGAGGTGGGGGACATTACAGTCTCCCCTGCTAGAAATTGCTTGTCCACAAGCAATTCCAATCTTGTCTCTCGTACCACCTATTCATTCTCCCACGTGGCATCCTCAATGGGCAAATCCTTCCATTTGATCAAGTACTCTTTGATGCTTCTCCTCCGGAGTTTCTTCTCCCGAACCTCCAATATCTCCTCCGGTACCAGAACCAACTGCCCCTCTTCATCTAGAGGCGACAACACCTCCAGTGGGGTGTTGTGTTAGCCGATGGCCCTCTTCAGGCAAGACACATCGAAAACATTGTGTATCCTGCTACCCTGTGGGAGCTCCAGCTCATAAACTACGTCCCCTACCTTCCTGCTGATCCTATAGGGCCCAAAGAAACGGGGTTGGAGCTTTTTTGCGCCACTTCTTTTTATAGAAGTCTGTTTGTACGGTTGGAGTCTTAGGTAGACTAAGTCACCAACCTCAAACGTACGCTCTACCTTATGTTTGTCTGCTTGGACCTTCTGCTGATTCTGTGCCCTCTGTAAATGATCCTTCAACTCCCTGAGGATGTCCTGACTCTGCTGTACCCAATCTTGTACCATCGGGGCTCTGCTGTCACCAAAAGCAATCTCTACAAAAGAGAGTGGGTCATAATTGTACAACGCCCTGAATGGGGTCATGCCTATGGACATGTGATGGGTGGTGTTGTAACAATATTCCCCCAAGTGTAGCTACCTAACCCATGCCTTCTGCTGCCCTGCTACATAGTTCCTGAGATAGCCTTCCACCCATTTATTGACTATTTCGGTCTGCCTGTCCATCTGAGGATGATAACTAGTGCTAGGGGTCAAAGCCGTACCAACCAGCCTGAATAACTCCTGCCAAAACGTACTCATAAATTGGCTGTCCCTGCCACTAACAATGGTTTTGGGTAGCCCATGTAGTCTGAAGACCTCTTTGAAAAACAATTCAGCCACCTGTGCTGCACTGAAGTCTGTAGCAATGGAGAAAAAGTGTGCAAATTTCGTCAACCTGTACACTACTACGAAAATGCAATCCTTACCCTGCGCCCTTGGCAACCCTGTGATGAAGTCCATAGAGATGCTCTCCCATTTGTGCTCTGGAATGGGTAAGGGTTGCAGTAGTCCYGCTGGGTGAGTGTGCTCATCCTTATTCTCCTGACAAGTAGTACACTCCTTGACGTGATTCAACACATCCTCTTTGAGGCCCTTCCATGAGAACCTCTCCCTTACTTGCCTGTATGTCTTGCCAATCCCTTGGTGTCCTGCCACCGGTGAGTCATGACATGCCTGTAATACCTTGGCCTTGAAGGCCGATTCAGGAACCAAAAAGATTCGGCCCTTGTAATAGATGATGTCATCGATGACCTTGAAGTTATCATCCTGTATTCGCCCATCCACCACCTGACAAGCGAACTGATTTTTAGAGTATTCCATCACAAGGAGGTCCTTTCAATCAACTGATACATCTGTCATGGCATAGATTGATGGTCTCCTGGATAATGCATCTGCCACCACGTTGTTTTTCCCTTTGACGAATTCAATGTCAAAGTCATAGGCATGTATTCTGCTGACCCATTTTTGCTGCCTTTCATTTAAGTCCTTCTGCTCCAAGAAGTACTTAAGGCTGTTGTGATCTGATTTCACCACAAACCTTGCACCTACCAAGTATTGCTTGAATTTGGCCAAAGTGTGCATGATGGCCAACATCTCTTTGTCGTAGATGGTGTAAAGTAATTCAGGTCCCCTAAGTTTTCGGCTCTCATAGGCAAGAGGGTGCCTATTCTGCATCAATACGGCTCCAATGCCTTCTCCGGAGGCATCACACTCCAAGGTGAAAGGTTGGCCGAAATCTGGTAAGGCTAAAACTGGGCACGTGCTCATCACTTTTTTCATCTTGTAAAATGTAAATTGGGCTTCCTCACTCCATTTGAAAGCTCCCTTTTTGGTCAAATCATTGAAAGGTGCACAAAGTTGTGAGAACCCTTTGACGAACTTTCTGTAATAAGTGCAAATGCCTAGAAATCCCCTCAACTCTGTAAGGGTTTTAGGTGTAGGCCACTCCATTATGGCTTGAATCTTTTTCTGATGTACCTGTACTCCTTAAACTCCGATAATGTGCCCCAAGTAGAGGACCTTTGTCATTCCAAATTCACATTTGGACTGCTTGGCATACAATGATTGCTCCTCCATGATAAACAAGATTTGGTCCACATGCTGAAGGTGTTCCTTCCACGTCTTGTTATAGATTAGCAAGTCATCAAAGAATACTAGGAGATGCTTCCTCAACTGTTTGTTGAAGACATGGTTCATACATGATTAGAATGTGGTTGGGGCATTGGTTAGACCAAATGGCATCACTAAGAACTCATAGTGGCCGTAGTGACATCTGAAAGCAGTTTTTGGGATGCCCTCCTCCCTCATTTTGATCTGATGGTAACCAGAGCGCAGGTCAATCTTAGTGAAATAAACAGCCCCATGGAGCTCGTCCAATAGCTCATCAATCCTTGGGATGGTATACTTGTTTTTGATTGTCTGCTTGTTTAGTGCCCTGAAGTCAATGCACATGCGCATGGTTCCATCCTTCTTCTTGACCAACACCACTGAAGAGGTAAAAGGGATGGAACTTGGTCTGATGTGCCCCATGTCCAAGAGCTCTTTGATTGCCTTTTCTATTTCGTCCTTATACTTCTTTGGGTGTCTGTAAGGCGTGGTGATGACTGGTTTTTCTCCTTCCTTCAACTCAATGATATGCTCAAATCCTCTGTCTGGTGGCACACCTAGTGGGATAGGTCCAAACACTTTACTGTGTTTGTCAATGATCTGGTGAATCTCTGGTGTGTAGTGAATCTTCCCTTTTTTGTCCACACATGCCAAATTCTTGCACTCAACAACATACACGATTTCTTCTCTCCTGAAAATGGCCTCCATCCTCTTTGCCGTGACTACCTTAGCTGAGTTACCTGTCATGCCTCTGAGGACTACCTTTCTTCCACTCTCCTCTGTAAAAGACATCTCCATGGTCTTGTAGTTGGTGGTGATAGGCGCCAACGTGCTGAGCCACTGTACCCCAAGGATTATGTTTGTGTCCGGAAGGTCCATCACATAAACATCTTGCACTAAGTCATGCCTGCCCAGTGTAAGCTTCATTCTCAGAATATACTTGTTACATGGCATGGTGCTTCCTCTGGCTACCTCCACCTTGAATCCTTCAAACTCAACCGTGGGTATATGCCTCCTCTGTAGCAATGCTGAGTCAATGAAGTTGTGGGAGGCTCCCCCATCAATCAACACTGACACCTTCTATCCCTGCAAGACTCCTCTCATCCTGAAGGTGTTGTACTTGGGCACCCCACTGATGGATGCCAAAGTATCTCTCTCCTCTGCTGTACTGTCATGACTTGTAACCTCCTCCTCTGTAGTTTCGGTGGTGTTTGCCTCCATGTTCTCGATCTGGCTAAAATCCTCATCCTCTTCATTGTCTGATGTCACCTCTATGTAGTGAACTTGGCCACGACCCATGCATTTGTGGGATGGGTTCCATAGCTCTTTGCATGTGTAGCATAGCTGCTTCCTCCGTAATTCTCTTCTGGTACTCTCGTCCATCCTGCCTCTCCCCCTGTCAAACACCCTGTCTAACCCTCTTGGGTCCCGCCCTCCTGGGTCTATTGGAGGTCTTTGGTCTCTACGTCCGGTGTTAAGAGGTGGTCTAGGCACAAATTTCGGCTTTGCAGTTGGTCCTAGATCTCTTGTTCTCCAAATAGCGTCCTGCAGGTTAGTAGGCTTAAAAGCCTTCAGCCAACCCTTCAAGGGTTCCATCAACCCCTCAGTGAAGAGCATCATGAGTCTGGTCTGTGACACATCCCGCACCATGACTGCTAGCCTTTGGAATTCCTCAATGTACACCTCTGGTGCTCCTGTCTGTCTGAGCTGTGTGAGCTCTCTGAAATGTAGCTCAGGATCCCCTTGGTCAAACCTGTTAATGAGTTTCTGAGTGAACTCTGTGTATGCCACTATCTGATTGTGGCCCAGTGTGGTCAATCCATGATACCACCAATCATGTGCTTGGCCATCCAAGTACATGGTGGCAAACTTGATGGCCTCCATCTCCCTCATAGGATTAAGCTGCAGGTATGTGTCTAGTTTCTGTACCCACACTTGTGCAGTTATCTTGGCCGATCCATCGAAGTATTGGATTTCCATCTTCCCATCCCTGCGCTCAAACTCATAGTTGCTCCTGTGGTTCGGCCTAGGTTTTCTTCTGAATTTGAGTTGACAGTACTGGTCTAGGGTCATCTACCTCTGAACTGTCATACTCAAATCGTTGTACTCCCTGGAACATTGCACCATCTGCTCAACAAAGTCATCTATGGGTTCACGCTGTGTGGGTTCATCTGTGAACGTGGGCAAGTACGGTCTAAGAGTAGCCCTGCTACCTGTCTGTCCATGTGGTGCTCCCCCTCCATGGCTCCCCTCAGACTGATGATAGGAAATATGCTCTGGATGATACCTGTTCCCTCCATGAGATCCACTCGTTTCCCTGTTGTTATATGCCTCTGGACCTTTCCCCTTGTGACTCATTTCCATCAACAGTGCTACTATCCTTGTCTGGTTTTCATCTACCTTCCTCAAGGTCTCAGATATTTCGGTCTGCCCCCCACGGTTTGTCTCCTGGTTCTCCTGTATGTGGGTGACCAATTTACTTTCTGTCTGGTTTATGGACTTACGGAATTCCTCTGCTAAGAATGCCAAGCCCTGTGGCTCAATGTCATCTCCTGAACCCTCCATTTCGACTTCTGTCTCACTTGTCTGTTTCTTCCTTCGGTCCATATAAATACCACTGAATTTTTGCATGCACTAATCCTCACAGGATGGGAGGATCAGAGCTCTGATACCACTGTAATGTTCCCAAGCCATTTTTTTTGCTCGGAACACTAACTAACCACTAAAAATTAACTGTTTGATTGTTTGTATGTGTAGGTTGGCCCTCAAATTTCGGCCTTAGGGTTACATTCAGTTATTCAGCACAAATCATGAAGATATACTCAATACAATGCAAGATCTAATCAATACACAAGATATGGAACTCTAAAGCATAGATCTGACCCTTTTATTAAGAAAAGCAAGAACCTAATACAATATAGAAGCAGATCTGGAATCACATCAGATGGCTCCAAGATAGAAGATATGAGCTGCTACAAAATGCTCCCGATAATACAAAATAAGCCTCCAAAGGCTGAATATGAGATGAAGATCCAAATACAGAAGAGTTAGGGTTATGTCCAACCCCTAGCTGCTGGCACGTCCTGCTAAATAGGTGTGAAGGCCAAGGTTTCGGCCCAGCTGAAAGAGACCTCCAAACGATACCAAACTTTACCAAAAGATAGATCGGGACAAGGGAAATCCCTCCCTGAAGTTTGAAGCTCAAATGCCAAGCCTTTCCCCTCCAATCTGCTGAAACCCTAATCAAGACTGCGCCCTCTTGAAACCCTGAAGTGCCCAATAATTCGACCTTGATGAAGGAAGCCTCCAAAACTCCTGAAACTCCCTAGGATGATAGATCGGGTTGCCACAAGTCACTGGGAGAAGTCTCACAATCAGATCTGATGTATAACCCCTCGGATCTGACAATGTTTGAATCACCAATGCGCCCTCCTTCTCTGAAAGCCGTCCCAAATCTATAGCTAACATTCTGGCCGAAGTAACTCCTCCAAAATGCCTCCAAACTGATGAGCAAGGTCCTGCAAGCAAAACCCAAGTGCTAGAATATCTCTAGGCCCTGTCACCATGTTGGATCGAACTTCTCCTCATGCAATGGTGCGCCCCTGCTGAAAAACCCTAACTGGTACGGCCCTGCTGCCCTCCTGAATCAATGATGGAACCTGTGAACAGTGTAGAATGGTGTGGGTGGAGTATTTCATCCCCGAGACCAAGCTTGGAACAAGGTGAGTGGAATCTTTCACCATTGAGTTGTTCTCTAGGGTTTGTAATCTCAAAACCCTCAAAACTGTGTGCTCAAGAGCTCAACAAGCAAATACCAAAATATCCAAGAAGAATAAAGGGTGCGCACTAGCCTTTCCTTTATACTTCCATTCTGTTTCCCTGTTGAGTTAGTTTAACCCCTAGGTTCAACTCCCAACTCAATCTCCAACGTTCTAATTCGTCATTGAGTTACTTTTTGCCCTTTTTCCCTTTTTCTAAGTCAACTTCAAAATATAACATTGAGTTGGCTGACTTGTCCCCATGTTGCATGAGACTATGATCTAGTGGAGATGGCTAGACCACTAAGTCTTCCCAAACCTCTTCATCAAGAGGTGGGGTACATTACATATATTAAAAGCTTTTTAAAGAAGGGGAATTCTATGAAGGAAGGAGTCTTAAAAAGTGGGTTCTTGAAATTCATTCATTTATCATTTAAAGCTTTTTAAAAAAGGGGAATTCCATGAAGGAAGGAGTCTTAAAAAGTGGGTTCTTGAAATTCATACATTTATCATTTATTAAAAAAATACGAAGTGAACTATGACATCTACAAAGAATACATTTTCACAAAATGTCCCTATTGCACAAAAGAGGAAGATTATGAAAGGGGCTTTATGAATGGAACTCACCCTTGTCGATATTGTAAAAAGTTGTTTACTTTAGTAGAAAATCAAGGTGACACACATTGGGAAGTGAAAATAAAAGAATTAGAGAACCACTTAATTTATTATCAACAACACAACAAAAATTTGCAATTTGAAGTTGGGTTGGAACAAATGCTAAAAAACCAAGAAGAGAGACAAAAACAAAATCTTGAGGGAAAATTACAAGGAAAAGACAAAGGCATTTCTTACTTAAAAGATCATGACCAAAAGTTACTAGTACAAATCAATGAGTCAAAAGATAAGAAGCAAAGGGATAAGAAGTTAGAACAAGCTAATTACGATCTCATTAAGAAAATATCAGAAAAGGCTGAAGAGAATTGTCGTTTAAAGAACCATAATCAAAGCTTGGTTTGAACAAATCAAGAAGTTGAAGAATGAGAATAAATTCTCTAAAAAAGATGAAGAAAGCTCTCGCCTAAGAATCCTTAATCAATAATCACTCGAACAAATTTAAAGTTCAAGGAACAAAAAACCGAAAAATTTGGAATAAAAAAATGAAGATGACAAGTCAGGAAATAAGGAAGAACTTTTACGTTTAAGTCGACATAATCAATACTTACTTACCCAAATTAGAAAGCTAAATCATGATTAGAAGTCTTTATAAGAAGATCTAGATCGCAAAACATCATTAGTTGACAAAGAAACGATGACTGGCCCAATAGAGAAATTATGAGCCTCCTTTGTACTAGGTCGGAAGGATTGCCCTAGATCTGATCCAGAAAGCCCCCTAGAAATCCAATTGTCCCTCCTCAAGAGCTGTGCACTTCTTGGCCGTCTGATGCGCCTTGGCAGATTCCACCGTCAGAATCTGATGACCGGTGGCTCAAAAGAAGCACCTTGGCTCCCTCTCAACTAGGTCGGAAGGATCTGACGAGATATGTCCTGGTCTCGTCCAGCTGCACAAAACCCTTTCTAAACCTTGCGCCCTCACTGGCTGTGCTGCAAAAACTGTGAACTGGATCTGTATACTTCTGATCTAGCACAGTGAAATACCTGGATGGTATCTTGGATAAGCTAGGATGTGTCTTCCAACACTGAAACCGATCTGGGTGGTGGTTTCCTCCATAAATCCACAAAAGGTCGACTTCCCCCTCTGGAAACTGTTCTCAACATCAAATCATAACATAATGAGGAATTAGGTCGAATTCCTCCGTTTATGTCTTCCCCGATCTAATTCTTCATTGACATCACTTAATCTAGGCGTTTTTCCTCCTAAGTTGAGTGATTAATTGATTAAGTCCCCCCTCAACACCTTTTCCTTCTATTTCTCCATTGACTTTGGCTTAAGTGACTTTTCCTATGCTTTTTGGCTTAATTCATCGTTTAACCATCTGTTCACCCTTATTTCTCCCCTTGTTCCCTGTTTGTGCCTGAATATAGTCTACGAGAACATATAGACTACTAAGTCACTCCCTGCTGGCCTACTCTTGGGAACGAGACTTCACACAAAACCTTGAGTATTATGTGCAACGAAAAGTAAAGAGTACCGCAATGCCACTTGAAGCTAGAAACACAGAGAGTGCCATATGCAATGGAAAATAATGGACACCGCAAAATGCATTTCCTCAACAAGCAGGGCATTTATTATTTATGTGATTTCTTTTGCAGGTCCTTTGTTTTTTGGAGAAGTGTTTTATTGTTTCCAGGACCATGAGGGAGAGCATCTAGAAGGATAATATTGGCTTTTATCTTTTGCCAACTACAATACATCTGGGCCTTTAGCCCCTTCTTCCCATGAAATGAGGTACAATCCTTTCTTGGGTCAATGGACTCAGAAACCTAGAAGATGAGGAAACGGAGGGGAAGAAACACAGAAGGTGGTAAGTATGGACAGGAATGGTACAATGACCCTTAAAGGAACTACCCAGTAGCAACCCTTATCCCGAGGGTGACGAACTTGCTAGGACACAGTGACAACCACCATGGTGAAATTAGGCAAAAGGTGTAATTTCCAAACGTTTCATAATCAAGAAACGATTCTTTGCAACATGTTCGGATGCTTCAAATATTAAAGTGACACTTACCATGACACCAAACTTGTTACCTCATGAAACAAGATCTACTGTCCTATGGGACCAAGTCGATGTAGTGGATGTTGCTCTGCTACTGGTGATGAGTGGTGATCAACATGAATAGGAGGGACCTTGTAGGCTCTGCTGGTCAATCTAACTCTCAACACTCCATGTTTTCTACTCGTGGGCCTCGAGACATGATCTCCTTAGTTACCACTAGTCTGAGGGGGTAATAGGTGTTGATGATTACAACTGCGTGAGACATCCTCCAAGACACAGACTGATTGAGTCGACCTGAGAGAGAGCCCATGAGTTGGGTCTGTGGTTCTTATCTGAGACAAAACTGGAACATTGTGTTGACCTCCTCCTTACAGAGAGTTGAGATGAACTTTAGATGATTCTCCTCTGTAATGCAGTGAGAAAGAAGATCTCCTGAGTTGGACGTGCCTGTGGCTTGTTGAAATAATGTAACTGCAAAGAGTATTCTTATTATTATTGATATTTTATTCATAGGATCAATCCTCATTGTGGATTGATCATGTCAGATATTGTAATAGGACCAAATCCCCTTTTGCGGATTGGTCAAAAGACAATTGTAATAGGCAGAATAAGAAGTCGGCCCCAGCAGTTAATTAAGAGACCCAGAAATATAATAAAGGTGGGTTTACCCACCCAGATTGAGAAGTCGGCCCTGCTAGTGAAGAGACACTTCACACGTGCCAGAACTTGTATAAATAAAGGAGGCTAGCGCCTCATTTGAACATAACTCACTTGCTCAGTTTGAGAGACAAGTTCTGATCTGTTATCGGCAAAGGAGAGAGAGAGTGGCGCATATCTTGGAGAGGAATTTTTGTTTTAGCATAGAGATCTCTTAGCATTGTATTGGCTATCTATATTAAGGAAGTTTTGCTGGGTTTTCTTCCCCTAGAGGGTTTCCTAGGATAAATGCCGTGTCTCTTGTGAATGTGTATTTCTCAGTGATCTTGTTCTTATGTTGCTATTATCTATTGAAATGCAAAGAACTATAATAATGGCATAAACATTAACATGGTATTAGAGCCAACCTAAAGGAAGCATATTTCGCAAGAGAAAAACGTCACTGTTGCTGTACCTGCAAATTAGGGTTTTTCAAAAGTGAAGCTTTTTAGCTTCAAAACCACCTAGAAAGTTGCGCCCTCCCCCAAGGATCATTTTGGCACCTTCAGCGCACCTTTTCAGTGGCTGGATCTCCCGGAAAGTGAAACCCTAGTTTCAGAAAAGTACCAGAAGTACCAGAAAACCAGTACCAGAAGTACCAGAAAACCAGTACCAGAAATCCGCAGATCAGATTTGAAGGGGCAAAATTTGGATTTTCTCAGATCCAAACACACCAGGCAGCTCGCCTCAGCCAAGCGCATCTCCTGGTAAGTTCAGTTTTTGATTTTGAGCACTTTCATTTTTCGGTCATTTTCCTAGCTCCAGGTAAAGATGTCTGCAAGCATTAAGTTTGTTGACAAGTTAGAAGGAGTGGAAAAATTCCGTGCCTGGAAGTATAGGATTGGCCTCATTCTTGAAGAGAATGACCTAGCAAGATTCGTAAAAAACGAAGTACCAGAATCCGACAATGCCGCAGAAAAGACAAAGCATCAAAATGACACAATAAGGGCCAAAAGAATCATTGCAGATTCAATCAAGGACCATCTGATCCCTATGTGTCATCCAAGAAGACCTTGAAAGAAATGTTCGATGCCTTGACCAGACTATATGAAGGAAAGAACCTAAATCGGAAGATGAATCTTAGAACTCAATTGAAGAATACAAGGATGCAGAAAGGAGAAATGATTCAGGAATACTTCTCCAGAATGTTGGAATTCAAAGAACAACTAGAAGCTATTGGAGATACCATAGACGAAGACGAACTCATAATGACGGCACTAAATGGTCTTACAAGACCTTGGGATGCTTTCATCCAGACGATATGTGCCAGAAAGGAGAAACTGAAGTTCGACAGCCTATGGGAAGAATGCATCCAAGAAGAAACAAGAGTAGCGAATCGTG